>CM034349.1:141431125-141481384 GCA_019925275.1 Mytilus edulis
GGTTCAGGGTGTCACTTTAAGTTTTCCTGGTTTAGTTTGTTTCTTCAATGCTGTATCCAAAAGATCAACTTTATTTGAAGCATGTAATGATTGTATGTGGTACATGTCTGTCTGGCAGGGGTCATCTGACCTTGGCCTCATTTTAATGGTTCATTGATCAATAGTTTTCATGGCCAAGTTTGTTTCTTCGATGTGCAATAGGTTATATGCAGTTATATTTAAAGCATATTTGGTGTATGGAATGATTGTGAGGTGTACATGTATTTCCAGTTTAGTTTATCTGCACTTAACCTAGAGACTTGCAAAGGGGAAACCAAAACTTTTAGTCAGGAAAAATTCATCTGGTAACCTCCCCTACTAAATATTAAATAGTGACCCCTGTAAGATAACATTGAAGTTCTGTTTTTATCCTGTTTATTTTATTTTTACTGTGGAATCAACAGTGGTTTGTTGATTTATCATTTTTTTTGTTGGTACTAACTTTTATGAATTTAGAAATAAGCTCATTTTTATAGATATTTTATTTTGCCAAAAGGTGTACTAATATAAACAGTGTTAACTATTCCTTTCCCAAATATTTAGATATATCAGTTTTACAAAGGAAACTCAAACGTCAAAAGGGAAGATGTTTCGATCATTTCATATTGTTAATTTTCCTTTTTTGGGTGGTGATGTTCACATGGCACCATCTTGTGTTGTTTAGGCATTTACTATGCCTGTGTCTGAATTGGCATTTTTAATTTGTGGTTCAACTCTACCCATAAAATGCATGAAAAGTGGTACCCCTAAATAATAATTAATTCACGATTGTGGACTTTTTTTCAGCAGTATACTAAACTTAGTAAGAATGAGTCTTTGATGAATACCTCCTTGTATGTAAATCTTTGTATATAACTGTTACACTTTTAATGAACCCCTGAAAAGTTGTTAACTGGTGGGTAAAAGTCATAGTATGGAGAAAGCTGGGAAATGTTTACGCCATTATTAGTACAACTAATAATCATTATTTTATTATCAGCCGTCAGTAAAGTTATTAACTGGTGGGTACAGCATGGATTATGTAATAAAATAGTATGGAGGAAGCTGGGGAATGTTTTCACAATTATCATCAAAGAATAAGTGGTCTTTAAACAATGTTATCAAACATATGATTCACAACATTTGTAGGATTAAACAGACTAGTTATCATTATCTCATTATCAGCCATCAGAAAAGTTATTTTAAAAGTCACATAAAAGTTAGATCTCTTGATAACACAATAGTAAACAAGAAGTAAATATGCTTTTTTTAAAGTGTTTGGGGAAAGTTTTGGGTGGACAGTCAGTTTATGGGTAATAATTCAGACTTTTAAGAAAATAAATACATTTGCACATTAATGGTAGAGATGTAATAAACCTTTGTACTCTGAGGTTGAGAATGTTAGGAAATATTTGTTTAAACAATCAGTAAATAATACAATCACTGATAATAGACCACTGATAGTTAGACATGTAATTTGTATATAGGAGAAAGTGGACTACTAGATGTTAGGGCAAATATATATTTAAAGGAGAAAGTGGACAATTGGAAGATTAAGGCAAATTAGTTAAAAGGAAGGGAAGGGGCTTATTACAACCTAAAATATATAATTCTTGCTGATGTTAGTTTTAAAAATATTTCATTAGCTCTTAAAAAAGTGTTATCTTAGAATCAGAAGTTAATTGCTAACATACTGTGGATTCATTTATTTTCATGGATATCAATTTTCGTGGATTGAGGAAAACTTGCATTTAGTGGATATTTGATTTTGCGGTTTGCCAACCTCTGAAAACAAAGCCTTGTATAAATTTGTAATTTGTTGAACATTTAAATTCGTGGTTCACCTGTACCCACGAAACCTATGAAAATTGGTACCCAACTATAATAATGAGTCCACAGTATACATGTATACCATATTCATATGTTAATTAACGGGTTATAATTTCTTTTGTAAACCTGTGAGATCACATAAGTGCAATTGTACATAGCAAAATATAAATATAGTTTTATCTCATAATTTGATAAATATTTAACAGACCAATATCTAAACTTACAGACTAAAATTCTATTCTGGCTCAGGTTTGAACAAAATCCTCTGTTTTAAATTCCATTCATGATAAATTGTGATTTAATGTTTTCCTAAAATCAATGTTTGATTGTTAAATGTAATATGTTACGTCATGATGAACTTATATACAAAAAAGAGAGGTGGTGGGGTACATCAGATTGTGAATTCAATCCTTCTATAAAGAAAAGTTTCATATTAATAAGACAATTTTAGTAGAGGTTCTTGATAGAGGTTTCATTACTGTGTTCTTTATTATTTTTTACTCAATTTTTCTCTTTTCTTTAATTGTTTTGCAATGTTAACCTCTTTATATTTAAATATTTTAGCATCATAAATATTTCCTAATTAATTTATTTTTTAAGGGGTTATATTTTTTCAATCGGTCATCTATAAGTATCTATCCTGTAAAACCCATCAACACACTTTTATAGAAGCAGTGTAATATACTGTGGATTCATTTATTGTTGTTTACCGAATTTTGTGTATGGAGAAAAACTTTATCTTTCATGGATATTTTGATAATGTCATGGTTTCGCCAAAGTCTGCATACAGCCTATTGGAAAATTTGTAGTTCTTTGAACATTTAAATTTGTGGTTCATCTAAACCCCTGAAATCCACAAAATAAGTAACCCACGAAAATGACTAATCCACAATATAAAATTGTTAAATTATGTTTTTTGTATATTTTTCCATATATATTAAATGCAAATTGTCAAACTTATCCCTTTTAGATATACCTGAAGAAAACTGTTTGTCGTTATTCTGTGATGATAGCTTTTTATATATACTTTTTTTAATTCTGAGTGGGAAAAAAACGTAACTGCAACAGCTTTTTTAATCTCATTTTGCCAAACCTTTGTATGTCCCTTAGGAGGATGATCCAATTTATACTCAGACTTCTCATTTTGGGAAACAACACTTTAAAAAAAAATGTTATTTGAACCATTCTGGCAGAAATATATTGCATGGACAGGTGTTACCCACTGGACAGAATTCTGGATTTTGATATATATATATATTCAACTGTAGTTGTCCCACTAGACCACACGACCACCTGGGCTTCATAAAAATGAAGCTATATACAGGTACTGTAAATTCAGAAATTATTTCACGGTTTTTGTCGAGCCTGCAACTTTTGTCGCAGAAAGCTCGACATAGGGATAGTGATGCGGCGGCGGCGGCTACGGCGGCGGCGGTGTTAGCTCACTTCTTAAAAGCTCATTTACATGGTTCAGTAACTACTTGAAAAAAAGTTAAGATTTTTTGTAATGTTAAATTCTCTCTTATTATAAGTAATAGCTATATTTGGTATGTGCGTACTTTGCAAGGTCCTCTTGCCTGTCAGACAGTTTTCACTTGACCTCGACCTCATTTCATGGATCAGTGAACAAGGTTAAGTTTTGTTGGTCAAGTCCATATCTCAGATACTATAAGCAATAGGTCTAGTATATTCGGTGTATGGAAGCACTGTAAGGTGTACATGTCCAACTGTCACGTGTGTCATCTGACCTTGACCTCATTTTCATGGTTCAGTGGTTATAGTTAAGTTTTTGTGTTTTGGTCTGTTTTTCTTATACTGTATGCAATAGGTCTTCTATATTTAGTGTATGGAATGGTTGTAAGGTGTACAGGTCTACCTGGCAGGTGTCATAAGACCTTGACCTCATTTTCATGGTTCAGTGGTCAAAGTTAAGTTTTTGAGTTTTGGCCTTTTTTTCTAAAACTATATGCAATAGGTCAACTATATATGGTGTATGGAAATATTTCATGATCTACATGTCAGTTGCACAGGTTTTATTTGACCTTGACCTCATTTTTTACGGTTCATTGCTCAGTGTTAAGCTTCTGTGTTTTGGTCTGTTTTTCTTAAACTATAAGCAATAAGTCAATTTTATTTGTTGTATGGACGAATTGGTAGCTGTACATGCCTATCTGGCATGGTTCATCTGACCTTGACCTCATTTTCATGGTTCAAAGGTTAATGTTTAGTTTTCTTGGTTTATGTTAAGTATATGTGACAGTTGTAATAAAGCTTTATTATTAGGACTATCAACATAATATCAATGATTGGTAAAGAAGGCGAGACATTTCAGTGTGTGCACTCTTGTTATTTTATGGGAATAATACGACTGGGTGAATATCACAATGATAAAAACTTGCATTCTGATAACAGAAATAATTAGACCTGTATTCAATTTTTATTGAAATAAAAATAATAAAACTCACATTATTGTTCATTCTTGAAAATCGCGAATAATAAATGCATGCAATAATTTCTGAATTTACTGTAGTAAATGGCGACCCTTTTTTACAATTAGATTAGATTATTTCATGTCCAGCTATAAAGATTCTTAAAAAAAAACCTTCTTGTTCTTTTTAAATATTGCAATGTAAAAGAATAAATGTTTGATTTTAGATTTCGCGTTTAACATGTTTAAAGCAAACTTTTCTCAGTTAAGCATAATATTTTAATATATTAACCTATTTTTTTCTTTCTAGTAAACAAATTAAGTTTTTTTCTAATTCCCTGTATTATTTCCGGTTACTAATGTAATTTAATTTTTGTTTTGTAATTACAGAGATTGTGGAATATTAAGGTCTTTCTAAATTGCTCGGTCAGTCAAGAAAAATGAGTCCCAACAGTTTTATTTATGTCCTGAGTATAAAAGAAATAATTGCCAATGGAAATTATGTAAACAACAATCAATCATTGATATTTTCATCAATAAACTGTAAATTGAAACTAGGTCTTCAAAATTTTTACATATTTGTTTACATAACTAGAATCGGATATTATAATATATATATATAAATAGTATATAGTTTATAAACTAACTGAAAAGTCATGCAAATTTTTAAACATTAATATCAAGGTATTTTAAGAAAAGAAAAAAACCCAATATCACTTAATGGTTTATTAAACTCAACTGTGAAATTCTATATCAGGAATGATTACCAAGAAAAAGGATTGGTTAATAAAGTAGATTTTAAATTCCACGATATATTGTCCAGGTGGCAGGTAGGGTCCTTTACTCTCTTAGTATTTCATCTTTTATATTTTATTTTTTTAATCCAGAAAACATAACAAATTTTTATATTCCTTTTACATTTAATGGTAAATAAAAAAAATAAGGTCCATTTTAAAAGTGTTAAATTCCACTCAGAATATTTGTCTGTATACATGTACTTTAATATAGATTAAGGGATATATAGAAAGAAAGAAATTCTGAGAAAAGTGCCTGTGATTAAATTGCAAAATTATAAAGTGATGATTTTTTTAATCAAATGACTATCACACTATAGTATTATACCATTTAAAAAAATAACATTAAAATCAACTATGCTTATAGATATTTGACAACATTATATAATCTTATTGAATATTAAGTCCTATAATGTAATGCATTCACAGCAATAATTTAGTATGTATATTTGTGTAGATGTAAAGGAGGTGAATATTAAACAGATTTAATATTGCAACTAACTTTTTTATAAAAAAAAATTAAGATTTAAACAATTCAGAAAAGAAGGACAAAACATGTTATGCTCTCTGCACGTGATCATTACTAAGTTATTTTTGGTTGTTAAAGTGCATATCTTATATGTGAAGATGATATAATATCATAATATCATAATCTGCACCACAAAATACACTAATATTTTAAAAAAGGATAAAGACTAATAGATGATATGACCTAAATTATATGGTTCAATGACTAAGGTTAGGTTTTTTTAGTTGTATGATTTGAAATAGTTTATTTTAAATAATATCACAATTATCACCATAGCATAGACCAGTACAGGTTCAAAGGCTGATGGGACCAAAATGTCATGATTCACTGGCCCATAGTAAAGATTTTGTGTTGTGTTCAGTCTTCATTTATCCAGTTTAGAACCTCACATAATGAAAGCTTTTCTTATTATTTAAATGATAAAATCAAAATTATGCATTAATTTAAAAGTAAAAAAAAACCATATTCATGCACACAATAAAAACTCATTCAAAATTCTGGTTCTAAATTTCAATTGGTCTTTGTATATTATGATAATGAAAATGCCAGTTTTTAATGATTAATTTCAGTTTGAAGAAACTTCAATAGTCTAACAACTGTTAGGCAAATCTATTTTTATAACAATTATATAAGAAAAAATATTCTCTTCACAATACACGTATAAACAGGTTTTGAAAAAAGAAATTCAGACAATTATATTTGACATGCATTTAAATTAGATAAATAAATTTGAGTTAAAATTGGTAAACATATTTTCATATGACAAAATAATTCATTATCTGTTGAATTTAGATATGATATCCATGCCTCATGTGTGTTTACATCAGTGTACAGACTGAAGGATGTACATTCTTCCTTAAATTTTAAATAAATATTTTTTCTAGGTCTTGTTTACTTAGAAAGTTTAGTAGACTCATATTAACTCATTGTTGAAGGCCATACAGTGACCTATAGTTGTTAATTTCTGTGTCCTTTGGTCTCTTGTGGATTGTTGTCTCGTTGTCAATCATACCACATCTTCTTTTTTAAATCATAAGTTTTTCTGAAAAAAAAATCTTGAAATTATTTAACTTGTTATCTGTCAATGAGTAAAGGAACATAACTGTAAGTGACCTATTACTAGTTCTAAGTGATCTACGTTTGAAGATATTCCCTATAAGAATCCATACATAAAGTTTGGACATTGTTTGTTACCCTATTATAATAGATTGAATATTAATGTAATAGAGTGGGAAGTATACTGGCAGTGGCGGATCCAGAATTGTTCATAAGTGGGAGCCCACTGACTGACCTAAGAGGGGGCCCACTCCAGTCACACTTCAGTGATTCCCCATATAAGCAACCAATTTTTAGCTCACCTGGCCTAAAAGGCCAAGTGAGCTTTTCTCATCACTTGGCATCCGTCGTCTGACATCCAGCGTCGTTAACTTTTACAAAAATCTTCTCCTCTGAAACTACTGGGCCAAATTAAACCAAACTTAGCCACAATCATCATTGGTGTATCTAGTTTAAAAATTGTGTTTTTTTACCCATCCAACCAACCAAGATGGCCGCCATAGCTATAAAAAATAGAACATAGGGGTAAAATGCAGTTTTTGGCTAATAACTCAAAAACCAAAGCATTTAGAGCAAATCTGACATGGGGTAAAATTGTTTAACAGGTCAAGATCTACCTGCCCTGAATTTTTTAGATGAATCAGACAACCTTGTTGGGTTGCTGCCCCTAAATTGGTAATTTTAAGGAAATTTTACTGTTTTTAGTTATTATCTTGAATATTATTATAGATGGAGATAAACTGATAACAGCAATAATGTTCAGCAAAGTAAGATTTACAAATAAGTCAACATGACCAAAATGGTCAGTTGACCCCTTTAGGAGTTATTGCCCTTTATAGTCAATTTTTAACCTTTTTTCGTAAATCTCCATGATCTTTTACAAAAATCTTCTCCTCTGAAACTACCGGGCCAAATTAGTCCAAACTTGGCCACAATCATCATTAATGTATCTAGTTTGAAAAATTGTGTTTTTGACCCTGCCAACCAACCAAGATGGCTGCCACGGCAAAAAATAGAACATGGAGGTTAAATGCAGTTTTTGGTTATTACTAAAAAATTAAAGCATTTAGAGCAAATCTGACAATGGGTAAAATTGTTTATCTGGTCAAGATCCATCTGCCCTGTAATTTTAAGATGAATGGGACAACCCGTTGTTGGGTTGCTGCCCCTGAATTGGTAATTTTAAGGAAATTTTGCTGTTTTTGGATATTATCTTGAATATTATTATGGATAGAGATAAACTGTACACAGCAAAAATGTTCAGCAAAGAAAGATTTACAAATAAGTCAACAGGACCAAAATGGGCAGTTGACCCCTTTAGGAGTTATTGTCCTTTATAGTCAATTTTTAACCATTTTTCATAAATCTTAGTTAACTTTTACAAAAATCTTCTCCTCTGAAACTACTGGGCCAAATTTTACCAAACATAGCCAGAATCATTATTAAGCTATCTAGTTTAAAAATTGTGTTTTGTGACTGGGCAAACCAACCAAGATGGCTGCTACATCTAAATATAGAACATAGGGGTAAAATGCATTTTTTTTCTTATAACTAAAAAACCAAAGCATAAAGAGCAAATCTGACAAGGGGTAAAATTGTTTATCTGGTCAGGATCTATCTGCCGTAAAATTTTTAGATGAATCGGACAACTGGTTGTTAGGTTGCTGCCCCTAAATTGGTATTTTTAAGGAAATTTTGCTGTTTTGGGTTATTATCTTGAATATTATTATAGATAGAGATAAACTGTAAACAGCAATAATGTACAGCAATTTAAGACTCAAAAATAAGTCCAAATGATCAAAATGGTCAATTGACCCCCTACCTAAGAAGTTGTTGTCCTTTATAATCAATTTTTAACAATTTTCATAAAATTTGTAAATTTTTACTAACATTTTCCACTGAAACTACACGGACAAGTTCATTATAGATAGAGATAATTGTAAGCAGCAAGAATGTTCAGTAAAGTAATATGTACAAACACATCACAATCACCTAAACACAATTTTGTCATGAACTGTCTGCTTCCTTTGTTTAATTCACATATACCAAGGTGAGCGACACAGGCTGTTTAGAGCCTCTAGTTTTATAATCTAAATCAACCTGCGGTAGTGGGGTAGAGTCTATATTTCTCTTACTTATAAGCATACACTCAATCATGTTATTACATATTTTAATGCATTCACCATGTTCATACCCTTATAATTTTTAATAATTATATAATTATATGATGAGAACTAGACAATCTGTGTTATTCTTGATTACATATTCTAATGATGAAGAATTTCAAAAGCTATTACTTAGAATCATATAGAATAATTTAATAATTGTAGGTCCAGTTTCGTTCATTAATGAAAATAGTCAAATAAATAAAAATATGAGAATGGAAAAAAGTAAATAAACATATAACAGTCAGATATTACAGAGTCAAATATCAGCCAAATTAATTGACCAAATGAATATATATGTTTTAACTTAAACAAAGAGAATGACTAGACAGATTTATGAAATTTTACTTTTATTTTTCCTTAGGTTCTACAGTGGACATATACAGACTTTAACAAGTGCTTGTTATGACTGTAGGAGCTCAGACAAGGCACCAGGACAATTGGGTAGGATAGGATACCAGATCAAACATATACATTTTCTTATACATGTAGAATTTGACAGGGCACCTGTTCTGGATGGGATACCAGAGTAAATAAGTATGTATTTTATCTTGTGTTTTTCTATGTTGTGATGTTATGCTATTGTTTCAGAAAAAGGGAGAAGGTTTGGATCCATTAAAACGTTTAATCCCGCTGCAAATGTTTGCACCTGTCCTAAGTCAGGAATCTGATGTACAGTAGTTGTCGTCTGTTTATGTAATATATACGTGTTTATCGTTTCTCGTTTTGTTTATATAGATTAGACCGTTGGTTTTCCCGTTTGAATGGTTTTACACTAGTAATTTTGGGGCCCTTTATAGCTTGTTTTTCGGTGTGAGCCAAGGCTCCGTGTTGAAGGCCGTACTTTAACCTATTATGGTTTAATTTTTAAATTGTTACTGGATGGAGAGTTGTCTCATTGGCACTCACACCACATCTTCCTATATCTATGTATGTCTTCACAGATGGAGAGGCTTATATTAAAAACGAGAAGAAAAGGAATTGTTTGTTAATTTGACGGCTCATGCATGTACTATATATATATATAGTCAAATCATGCCTTGGATTGCTGGTCTCCATCTCAAAGTCACAAAATTAAAACATAGGATCACATTTAACTGCAAGTTCAAAAAATTATCTAATATTAACATTTTGATTCAAGAATGAAATGATGGATCAAAATGAATAAAGAAATGCACAAAATTTAAAGATTTTACAATAATTATAGATTATCATTGGTCATCTCAATGAGAGTGATTTTGTTGCATGAGCTGGTACGATAAAAGTGATAAAAGCAATCAAATTGAGATGACCAATGATAATCTGTTTATTGCTGTTTTGCCTATATCTACTTTGAAATTTACATTGACAATGGCACGTATGCCCTGAGTTTCTAGCGATAATTTTTCATATGAGAAAGGAAATTATCAGCTAGTAATATCAGTGGAAAATTTTGTTAAAAAGCGATAATAGAAGATAATTTTGAAATGTCACTACCAGTACTAAAATTGAGAATGGAAATGGGGAATGTGTCAAAGAGACAACAACCTGACCAAATAAAAAAACAACAGCAGAAGGTCACCAACAGGTCTTCAATGTAGCGAGAATTTCCCGCACCCGGAGGCGTCCTTCAGCTGGCCCCTAAATTTCCACTACAAGAAAACAAATTGGTGGAAGAAAAAAACTGCCTTTTATTATACATATATACTGAAACCTTCAGTCGTTTATATCCCTAGCTGTAAATAGAATATAGAAACTAACACTTGTTATCAAGATTTTAATCTTGATGGAAATCTTATCTAAGGGTATCATCAGAATTAAGTCTTACAACCTGACTCCCACTCTTGATCAAAATAAAGTAAGATAATCTTATCCTTGTATTCAATATGATCCTAGGATAGACAGTACAGAGGAAGAATATAATGAGAATGAATTAAAAAGTTTGGGGTAGACATCAGCATAATCAGAAACCCAATTTCTTAGAAGAATATTCATTAAGCTGCCCAGCATTAAGTAAACTGATCTTTATCCATTTGGTTCATTCTTTATTTTTTTAGTCTTTTTTTATATGCCAGTTTACAGGACATATTATGGTATCTCGTTGTCTGTCTGTTTGTCTCATCGTCATGGTCATCATGTCAGACATTAACTCAAAACACTTTAACCAGAATATATAAGACTCTGGGTAATTGTTTATATCTTTAGATTTTATGTTTCCTAGTTAAGGGGTTTCATTCATTAAAAAAGGGTGATTTTCCAGTTTTCAGACAATAACTCAAAAATACTTTCACTTATTTATTAGAAATTGTGGTGAATTGTTAATATCTATTGACATGAGGTCCTTTTTGATTTTTATGAATTTTAGATTTTACAGTTCTGAGTTACAGGGTTTTATTCACTAAAAAAAGGGGAACTTTCCATTTTTTTGGACAAAATGCTTTCTGCAGGTCACTTGAAACTTTGATGAATATTTTATATCTATTGATGAAAGCTTCCTTTCAATTTTTATGAATTTCAAATTTTATGTTTTTGAGAAATGAATTTATTATTCTTGAGCGAGATGAAGTTGATTTATCTGTCAACCTTGTTTTTTTTATGTGTTGTCATTGTTGCTTGTAATTGTATCCATGTCATTACTAACCAACATTTACCCAAGCATCAAATTTATTGTGATTTTCTAGTGCACAGGTACTTGTATTTCAGAACGATTTCAGTTTCTATACTATACTATTTTTAGGGAAATATATAAGTATCTATCTCCTCACATTCTACAAATATTTTCCTCATTTTTTAGGCTGTCTTTAGAATATGTAAAAGAGAAAATGAAACCTCATCTTAGGTCTTTGTGATCCTTTGGATTAAATTGAATATTTTTTTTCTTTTCGAGACAAGAATATAAATCTAGAATTACTTTAAGTGTTTAGTTACCTAATACTGGGTTCATAGAATTTGAATTTTTCTGCCTTTAATAGTTCACCAAGAATCAAATCATATTAACAAACATAATATGAAATGACCTCTGACTTCTAGTTCATGGATATTAAAGGATAAGTTAGAAGTAACAAGACAATATATGTTTGTCAGAGCATGTTTATCATCTTTATACACATCATTACTTCAAGAAAAAGGTATTAATATTGATAGATAACTTTATATGTCTTTATGCTGTTTTATTGTTAATTTTCAAAGACAATTTATAGGTCTGATAAAAATTAATTGAACCATATTTCTATTGAAATAATAATTGTATTTTGTATACATGTAATTACTGAAATTCCTATGTGTGAATTATTCCTGTCATTTCCAAGTTATTTGTGTTAATACTATTACAGTGCCAATTTTGGTACACCAGACGCACATTTTGATAATACATGTCTCTTCAGTGATGTTTGAGGCCAAATATTAAAACCAACAAAACTTTCTTTAAAAAATTAAGAGCTGATAAAATCAAAACTATTTAAAAAATAAATAAATCCAATGTCCTTTCTTCAAATTGTAAAAAGAATTTAAATACATAATTAAATCCCATTTAAAGAATGAAATTTTTAAGACTTAATTAATTCAAAGTATTTTTTTTTTTATTATTATTTCAGGTGAAACAAGATGATAAAGATAGGACTTATTATACTTTGTGTAGCCCTTGTCAGAGAACTTGTTGGCTCTGCATGGTCATCAGAACAGTCATTTTATGATAATTATTCTGGTGAAGATGTTGTATATGATGACAACAATCAATACAAACCAAGTAAGAACTCTACGGTCTTTTTTTAAACTTGTTATTTCTTGCTCTTTATTCATTTTTACATCATTTTTGCTTTCTTGTATGCAAAAGAAGGATGAAAGATACCAGATGGACAGTCAAACTCATAACTTGTCTATAAAAAAAGGTCAGTATGTATTTGAAGGAGGTCAATGTAATATACTATAGTCTTTATTAACATACTTTTTAGCTCACCTGACCAAAAAGGGCCAAGTGAACTTTTCTCATCACTTGAATTGGCATCAATCATTGTCTGTTAACGTTTACAAAAATCGTCTTATGGCTAAAATAGAATATGGTGATAAAATGCAGTTTTTGGCTTATATCTCTAAAAGCAAATCTGACTAGTTAAAAATGTTCATCAGGTCAAGATCTATCTGACCTGAAATTTTCAAAGGCATCAGAAATACTGTTGTTGGGTTGCTGCCCTTGAATTGGTAATTTTATGGAAATTTTGCTGTTTTTGGTTATTAAAACCCAAATTGTCAACTGACCCCTTTAAGGAGTAATTGCCCTATATAGTAGATTTTTTGTAAATTTTTGCAATCTTTTACAAAAATCTTCTCAACCTTATCTACTGGACCAAATAGAAATAAACTTAGCCACAAGTTTCAATAGAGTATCTTGATTGAAAATATATTTGATGACCCTGTAATCCAACCAACATGGCCACAATGGCTAAAAATAGAACATACGGGTTTACTTTAGAAGTCTAAGGAAAAATTGTAAAGTGAAAAAACATATTTTAAAAATTTGATAAGGTCTTCAATAACTATTGTAAGACTACAATGGGATGACTTCTTTTAATTAAACAACTGGGCCAAATTAATCCAACCTTGGCCTCAATCATTCTTAGGGTAAAATTGAGAATGGAAATGGGGAATATGTCAGAGACAACAACCTGACCAAAGAGCAGACAACAGCCAAACTCCACCAATGGGTATCTAATACTATTAATTATTTTTTATGCCCCACCTACGATAGTAGAGGGGCATTATGTTTTCTGGTCTGTGCTTCCGTTCGTCCGTCCGTTCGTTCGTCCGTCTGTCCCGCTTCAGGTTAAAGTTTTTGGTCAAGGTAGTTTTTGATGAAGTTGAAGTCCAATCAACTTGAAACTTAGTATACATGTGCCTATGATATGAACTTTCTAATTTAAATGCCAAATTAGAGTTTTGACCCCAATTTTACGGTCCACTAAACATAGAAAATGATAGTGCGAGTGGGGCATCTGTGTACTGTGGACACATTCTTGTTTTAACTTTATTTTGCATGATTTCAAAAACAACAGTAGATACAGGTTAGGGACAAAGGCACTTGAGAACCTTTAGTTTTGTTTTGAAATTTCATTAAAGTTGATGTCAAATGCCGAAATTTCAGTAATCCTGGTTTTTATCTGTATCAAGTTACACTCTGCCTGATTGAGTTAATCAATGTTCAATAAAAAAAAAAAAATATTTAGTATGATTAACAATGAGACGTACATTTTGATATTTTTCTAAATGGACTTTGTGGTACCATTTTAAGAATCCAATGAAAAAAAGGGACAAACTGTAATCTTTGAAACAAAAATATAGCTTTTCACTTCTAAGTGTTTGTTTTTTTTTAAATTTCAGAATTTTCACTAGATGCTGATGTAAACCTGCTGGCTGGACAGAAATTTCAAGTGGACTGTTCATGTCGACCCCTGTGAACTGTTCAACATGCAAACTTGAAATAAATAGTTTAAAGATCAAGCAGTGTACCACTGGTAAGCGTGCCAGCTGTAAGGTCAAGGATACAGTTATAACAGACAATAGAACAATAAGTCTTGTTAGACCTAACGTTAGTGAGCAAGACACAGGAACATATTTCTGCCAGTACAACAACTCCGCAACCACTGAAGATAACTTTTATCTTAAAATTGGGGGTAAGTAAAATATGATATGAATAGGGAAAATGGTTTAAAAAGTATGCTCAAGGAAGATTAGGTGTTTTCTGCCATTCTTTTGTAAAATGGAAACAAATCTTTAATGAAATATGCAGAGACAGTTGAATGTAATTCATTTGTAAACTTTCATCTAAATGAGACAAAAACTGTGTTTTATCTAATTAGTAGGATTGATTTTCTAAAAACACATTTTTTTTATTCATATTAATCATTTAAAGGGAGATAAGTCATATAATCTTAACTTTAAGATATTCTCAAATTCAATTTTAAATTCTATGATAATCAGTTATATTTTTTCTTCTTCCTTTCAAATAAAAAATGTTTATTGATGTAAGAAGATGTGGTATGATTGCAAATGAGACAACTCTGCATCCAAGTTTTTTAAAAACAAAGTAAATTCTTCAACACAGAACTTGGCTCATCCCTAAAAGTAAGCTGTAAAAAGCCCCAAAAAAATCACTACCTGTAGTGTAAAACAATTAAAATGGTAAAACCAAACGGTCTCATATATAAAAAACGAGATGCATATATGAACAGCATCAGTAAACGACAACCACTGAAAATCAGGTTCCTGACTTCTAGGACATGTTCAAACAAATGCAGCTGGTTTAAATGTTTTAAAAGATACCAACCTTCACCATTACCGTAAACAATAGTGTAACATCACATAGAAAGACATGTATATCTGTGTATAATCTATACCAAAGCTGACATTTTTTCACAGGTAATAGCTTGAAAAAAATCCTGCTAACTCATATTTATATTTTGGAAAAAATCACCAATAAATTACATTTAACTACATCATTAAAAAATCTGTTGGCTTTATCTTAGAACACCTACCCCACTAAAAATAAAATTGTGTTGACTATCTAAGAACACCTACTCCACTCAAACTAAAACTCTGTTGGCTTTATCTAAGAACACCTACTCCACTCAAAATAAAATTGGGTTGGCTTTATCTAAGAACATTTACCCCACTCAAACTAAAATTGTGTTGGCTTTATCTAAGAACATCTACCCCACTCAAACTAAAATTATGTTGGCTTTATCTAAGAACACCTACCCCACTCAACTAAAAATTGTGTTGGCTTTATCTAACAACACCTACCACACTCAAACTAAAATTGGGTTGGCTTTATCTAACAACACCTACCCCACTCAAACTAAAATTGGGTTGGCTTTATCTAAGAACATCTACCCCACTCAAACTAAAATTATGTTGGCTTTCTCTAAGAACACCTACCCCACTCAACTTAAAATTGTGTTGGCTTTATCTAACAACACCTACCCAACTCAAACTAAAATTGTGTTGGCTTTATCTAAGAACACCTACTCCACTCAAACTAAAATTGTGTTGGCTTTATCTAAGAACACCTACTCCACTCAAACTAAAATGGTGTTGGCTTTATCTAACAACACCTACCCCACTCAAACTAAAATTGTGTTGGCTTTATCTAAGAACACCTACCCAACTCAAACTAAAACTCTGTTGGCTTTATCTAACAACACCTACCCCACTCAAACTAAAACTCTGTTGGCTTTATCTAAGAACACCTACCCAACTCAAACTAAAATTGTGTTGGCTTTATCTAAGAACACTTACCCCACTCAAACTAAAATTGTGTTGGCTTTATCTAAGAACACCTACCCCACTCAAACTAAAATTCTGTTGGCTTTATCTACGAACACCTAACCCACTCAAACTAAAACTCTGTTGGCTTTATCTAACAACACCTACTCCACTCAAACTAAAATTGTGTTGGCTTTATCTGAGAACACCTACCCCACTTAAACTTAAACTCTTTTGGCTTTATCTAACAACACCTACCCCACTCAAACTAAAACTCTGTTGGCTTTATCTAAGAACACCTACCCCACTCAAACTAAAACTCTGTTGGCTTTATCTAAGAACACCTACCCAACTCAAACTAAAATTGTGTTGGCTTTATCTAAGAACACTTACCCCACTCAAACTAAAATTGTGTTGGCTTTATCTAAGAACACCTACCCCACTCAAACTAAAATTCTGTTGGCTTTATCTACGAACACCTACCCCACTCAAACTAAAACTCTGTTGGCTTTATCTAACAACACCTACCCCACTCAAACTAAAATTGTGTTGGCTTTATCTAAGAACACCTACCTCACTTAAACTTAAACTCTTTTGGCTTTATCTAACAACACCTACCCCACTCAAACTAAAACTCTGTTGGCTTTATCTAACAACACCTACCCCACTCAAACTAAAACTCTGTTGGCTTTATCTAAGAACACCTACCTCACTCAAACTAAAATTGTGTTGGCTTTATCTAAGAACACCTACCCCACTTAAACTTAAACTCTTTTGGCTTTATCTAAGAACACCTACCCCACTCAAACTAAAATTGTGTTGGCTTTATCTAACAACACCTACCCCACTCAAACTAAAATTGTGTTGGCTTTATCTAAGAACACCTACTCCACTCAAACTAAAACTCTGTTGGCTTTATCTACGAACACCTAACCCACTCAAACTAAAACTCTGTTGGCTTTATCTAAGAACACCTACTCCACTCAAACTAAAATTGTGTTGGCTTTATCTAAGAACACCTACCCCACTCAAACTAAAATTGTGTTGGCTTTATCTAAGAACACCTACCCCACTCAAACTAAAATTGTGTTGGCTTTATCTAAGAACACCTACCCCACTCAAACTAAAACTCTGTTGGCTTTATCTAAGAACACCTACTCCACTCAAACTAAAATTGTGTTGGCTTTATCTAAGAACACCTACCCCACTCAAACTAAAATTGTGTTGGCTTTATCTAACAACACCTACCCCACTCAAAATAAAATTGGGTTGGCTTTATCTAACAACACCTACCCCACTAAAACTAAAATTATGTTGGCTTTATCTAAGAACACCTACCCCACTCAAACTAAAATTGTGTTGGCTTTATCTAACAACACCTACCCAACTCAAACTAAAATTGTGTTGGCTTTATCTAACAACACCTACCCCACTCAAACTAAAATTGTGTTGGCTTTATCTAAGAACACCTACCCCACTCAAACTAAAATGGTGTTGGCTTTATCTAAGAACACCTACCCCACTCAAACTAAAATTCTGTTGGCTTTATCTGAGAACACCTACCCCACTCAAACTAAAATTGTGTTGGCTTTATCTAACAACACCTACTCCACTCAAACTAAAATTGTGTTGGCTTTATCTAAGAAAACCTACCCCACTCAAACTAAAACCATACCTGTCAACTGACCCGTATTCTGCGGGTGTGACCCGAGATTTTCACAATTATGAGGGATCACCCGGGACACCCGCCGGGTCATTCAAATAACCCGGGAATTCCGAAAATGACCCAATTTCACCCGTTTTTTCTTAGCTTTGAGATTGATTTCACAAGTAATATTCCTTTGAAATACCGGCAAATTCGTAATTCTTCCATGAACAGGAAGTTCATTTAGCTATACAAACTGTCAAATTAAGTGACCAATTAAGTGTATGGCTTCACTTGACAGCTTTGGTGTCAAACAAACTGTTAATTAACACCAATTACCTTAGCTTTAGGTCGTAAATAAATTGTAAACATATTTCAAATAGACGTCTAGAGTTACTTCCCCTTATTTGTCACCATTCAAAATTATTCCTCATATGTACGTTTTATGGGTGAAAAAGATTAAATCATTAATAAATATAAAATTCAAATACATATTGAAAACTAAATTTTTATTATTTATTTACCTTTATACAATTTAAAAAAAAAAGTTGAAATTTTTTTTTTACATTTATACCTTCTTTAACTATATTACTATATTTTATCACAGTCTAATTTCCTTCTGTAGACAAAAACGGTATTTTTAAAGGCTCCATAGCCAGCAATCTCAAACATTTAAACTTTAATTGTTTATTTGGATGAATACAAATAGTAAAGAACATAAGAAGTTACACAGAATTATAAAAATCTTTAAAAGTGCAATGAAGTAATAATTAATAGGATTTAAAATGACCTAACCAAGTGAACATGCATTGATGTTGTGGTATCTTTGATATACTTTACAAGAAAATGTACCATAAATACTGAAATTCAGGTCGAAAAAGTTCGTACGCGTTATGACCTGAGATTTGATTCTTCAATGCAGGTCATGACCTGCATTTTCATCGTCATAGGTTGACAGGTATGTAAAACTCTGTTGGATTTATCTAACAACACCTACCCCACTCAAACTAAAATTGTGTTGGCTTTATCTAAGAACACCTACTCCACTCAAACTAAAATTGTGTTGGCTTTATCTAAGAACACCTACTCCACTCAAACTAAAACTCTGTTGGCTTTATCTAAGAACACCTACCCAACTCAAACTAAAATTGTGTTGGCTTTATCTAAGAACACCTACCCAACTCAAACTAAAATTTATATGTATGGTGTTTGTATGTTTTAGATAAACCTTCTGGTCCACAAAACATCAGCTGTGTTTCAAATGGCATGAAGGACCTCAATTGTTCCTGGACTAAATCAAAACAAGACAAAGAGAATCCACTTCCTGTTGTCTACAAATCATTCTTTGATACCAGGTATTTTAATAATGTGCTTGCAATATAAAAAAGAAGATGTGGTATGATTGCTGTCCAGAAGAGACCAAAATGACACAGAAATTAACAAAAAAGGTTACCGTACAGCCTTCAACAATGAGCAAAGCCCATACTGCTTAGTCAGAAGAATATTTTCATCATGTCCAAAAATGGTACATATTTTTTCTTGTCAGTCACAGAAGGGGAGAGGTTGGTGTTGCTATTTTTGGTAACTTGATGGTAAAGACATTAACAATTCTAAAGTTAACTGCTTAAGTAAGTTTGATAGAAACTGTTTATGATAGATCAAGGAAATTTTCTATAAAATTGCATTACAATCAGTATATATCAGTTTGACAACTATAAGAGGTGTTGTCGTAGTTTTCTGCTGAAGTAAATTTAATAGGAACTTCTTGTAATAGATCATTGATCTTTTCTATAAAGTTGCATTTCTATATAAAATATCAGTTTGAAGACTATTTCCAGTCACGGCCTCTAGGTCATGATTCATTGACTTTGAAATAATGAACGATTTTCAACCATCAGCGCATGTTTTAAAAGTACCCTTGCAACAACTCTTTGAGGGGTCTGAAGGGGACGCTATCCAATATACCTACATTTCCCATATGACAGTCTACATTTTTCAGACCTTAATCCTAGACGCCTCTATTACAGAACCTACTTATTGTATTAATGTTAATTTGTTCTCTTCCTGAATATGCATGAAATATTTGCCACTGGATGTTAAGCAACCAACAATCGATCTATCTTTTAACAATTATGCAACTTAAAAGTGTATTTTGTTTAAATAAACACTTACTAGAACAGGATGTAAATTAATTTACCGTGGCAAACTCTCTATCAAATACAAACCAACTAAAACTCACCAATTCATGTTTTATTTTCTACAGGGGTTAAGAACAAAATAATTATTAGACCAATGAAAAAAGATATTTTCTTTTTCCTATGGCTTTTATGATTTAATTTCTCAAAGTTTGTTGATAAATTCATTTCAATTATTTATATCCACAAAGATTTGGTGTGGTGAATTAAATTATCCTTTGAATTTACAATCAAATATTGTTTGAACTTAAGTTAAATGCAGTTTTTCTGTTATTTTTTTTACAGTCCTATGTATGGAAAGATTAATTGTCCACACCCTCAGCCTACCAAGAGAGATCAAACTAGCTGTTATATAGCTCCATCAACAACAGATAACTATTATACATTTCATGCTGGAAATAGCTACAATGTAATTATAAATGCATCTAATGTGTGTGCATTTCAGATGATAAAACATACTGTCAATATAACAGAAGTTAGTAAGTATTAAGACATAATAGTCATTACTGACACAATAGAACATACTGTCAATATAACAGAAGTTCGTAAGTATCAAGACATAATAGTCATTACTGAAACAATAGAACATACTGTCAATATAACAGAAGTTAGTAAGTATCAAGACATAATAGTCAGTACTGACACAATAGAACATACTGTCAATATAACAGAAGTTAGTAAGTATAAAGACATAATAGTCAGAACTGACACAATAGAACATACTGTCAATATAACAGAAGTTAGTAAGTATCAAGACATAATAGTCATTACTGACACAATAGAACATACTGTCAATATAACAGAAGTTAGTAAGTATAAAGACATAATAGTCAGTACTGACACAATAGAACATACTGTCAATATAACAGAAGTTAGTAAGTATCAAGACATAATAGTCATTACTGACACAATAGAACATACTGTCAATATAACAGAAGTTAGTAAGTATCAAGACATAATAGTCATTACTGACACAATAGAACATACTGTCAATATAACAGAAGTTAGTAAGTATCAAGACATAATAGTCATTACTGACACAATAGAACATACTGTCAATATAACAGAAGTTAGTAAGTATAAAGACATAATAGTCATTACTGACACAATAGAACATACTGTCAATATAACAGAAGTTAGTAAGTATAAAGACATAATAGTCAGAACTGACACAATAGAACATACTGTCAATATAACAGAAGTTAGTAAGTATCAAGACATAATAGTCAGTACTGACACAATAAAACATACTGTCAATATAACAGAAGTTAGTAAGTATTAAGACATAATAGTCATTACTGACACAATAGAACATACTGTCAATATAACAGAAGTTCGTAAGTATCAAGACATAATAGTCATTACTGACACAATAGAACATACTGTCAATATAACAGAAGTTAGTAAGTATCAAGACATAATAGTCAGTACTGACACAATAGAACATACTGTCAATATAACAGAAGTTAGTAAGTATCAAGACATAATAGTCAGTACTGACACAATAGAACATACTGTCAATTTAACAGAAGTTAGTAAGTATCAAGACATAATAGTCAGTACTGACACAATAGAACATACTGTCAATATAACAGAAGTTAGTAAGTATCAAGACATAATAGTCAGTACTGACACAATAGAACATACTGTCAATATAATAGAAGTTAGTAAGTATCAAGACATAATAGTCAGTACTGACACAATAGAACATACTGTCAATATAACAGAAGTTAGTAAGTATCAAGACATAATAGTCAGTACTGACACAATAGAACATACTGTCAATATAACAGAAGTTAGTAAGTATCAAGACATAATAGTCAGTACTGACACAAGAGATAAAGTCTGAAGTGTAGGTTAATTTTCAGGAATCAAGTTTTAATGACATGTTAGTGTAAAAGTTGCAATGGCAATGTAAGCCAAAGTCAGAGATGTTTGTTTAATTTCTGAGATCCTGGTTTATTCACACATTTAAATAAATTAGGTTTTGGCCATCTCACTTTTGATACTATTAGTGACCAGGCTTATCAAATTATAAATTGTTCTATCAATAAATGTGAAAAATTAAATTTCTTTTGTCATACTAAAAGAATTAGAAAAAGGCCCCCATATATTGATATATGTAAAGTCAAAACTGACTGATCAGTTTTCAGTAAATTTAAACTAAGTGCCCATTCCCTAGCAATTGAAAGAGGGCGTTATACCAACATTGAAAGAAGTGAACACATTTGCTTATCCTGTAGCAGACAAGAAATTGAGGATGAATACCATTTCTTCTCAATCTGTCCATGCTATACATCATTGAGGCATACCTATATATATACAAAACTTAATAAAAATCTTAATTTCAATTTTTATACGACCGCAAAAATTTTACTTTTTCATCGTATATTGATAACACGTTGGCACTTTAACTTTAGTAAAAGTGAATAGAAATCTATGAAATTTTAACACAAGGTTTATGACCACAAAAGGAAGGTAGGGATTGATTTTGGGAGTTTTGGTCCCAACATTTTAGGAATTAGGGGCCAAAAAGGGCCCAAATAAGCATTTTCTTGGTTTTCGCACTATAACTTTAGTTTTAGTAAATTGAAATCTATGAAATTTTGACACAAGGTTTATGACCACAAAAGGAAGGTTGAGATTGATTTTGGGAGTTATGGTTTTAACAGTTTAGGAATAAGGGGCCAAAAAAGGGCCCACATAAGCATTATTCTTGGTTTTCGTACAATAACTTTAGTATAAGTAAATAAAAATCAATGAAATTTAAACACAAGGTTTATGAACACAAAAGGAAGATTGGGATTCATTTTGGGAGTTTTTGTCCCAACAGTTTAGGAATTAGGGGCCAAAAAGGTGCCCAAATAAGCATTATTCTTGGTTTTCGCACCATAACTTTAGTATAAGTAAATAAAAATCTATGAAATTTAAACACAAGGTTTATGACCATTAAAGGAAGGTTGGGTTTGATTTTGGGAGGTTTGGTCCCAACAGTTTAGGAATAAGGGGCCCAAAGGGTCCAAAATTGAACTTTGTTTGATTTTATCAAAAATTGAATAATTGGGGTTCTTTGATATGCCGAATCTAACTGTGTATGTAGATTCTAAATTTTTGGTCCCGTTTTCAAATTGGTCTACATTAAGGTCCAAAGGGTCCAAATTAAACTTAGTTTGATTTTACAAAAACTGAATCCTTGGGGTTCTTTGATATGCTGAATCCAAAAATGTACTTAGATTTTTGATTATTGGCCCAGTTTTCAAGTTGGTCCAAATCGGGGTCCAAAATTAAACTTTGTTTGATTTCATAAAAAAATGAATAATTGGGGTTCTTTGATATGCCAAATCTAACTGTGTATGTAGATTCTGAATTTTTAGTCCCGTTTTCAAATTGGTCTACATTAAAGTCCAAAGGGTCCAAAATTAAACTAAGTTTGATTTTAACAAAAATTGAATTCTTGGGCTTTTTTGATATGCTGAATCTAAACATATACTTAGATTTTTGATTATGGGCCCAGTTTTCAAGTTGGTTCAAATCAGGATCCAAAATTATTATATTAAGTATTGTGCAATAGCAAGAAATTTTCAATTGCACAGTATTCAGCAATAGCAAGAAATCTTCAATTGCACAGTATTGTGCAATAGCAAGCAATTTTCAATTGCACAGTATTGCACAATAGCAAGAAATCTTCAATTGCACAGTATTGTGCAATAGCAAATATTTTCAATTGCACAATATTGCGCAATAGCAAGAAATTTTCAATTGGAGTTATCTTTCTTTGTCCAGAATAGTAGTTGAATCAACTTAAATCATTGTTTTATACAATATACAATGTATATTCACTTTTACTACCAACTGATAAATTAAAACAATCTTTACCATTCAGTGATAACAAGCACTTTATTTTACATTTTAATATTTTATGATGTATTTAAATAAGTAGTTATTGTTGCAAACTCCATTAGGAATTTGAATTGAGATCAGTTTTGGAAAAAGGGAAAGGGGGATGTGAAAAAAAAATGGGGGGGGGGGGGGTTAAATTTTTCTCATTTCAGATTTCATACATAAAAAGAAAATTTCTTCATTTTTTTAAGAGGATTAATATTCAACAGCATAGTGAATTACTCAAAGGCAAAAAAAATATTTTAAGTTCATTAGACCACATTCATTCTGTGTCAGAAACCTATGCTGTGTCAACTATTTAATCACAATCCAAATTTAGAGCTGAATCCAGCTTAAATGTTGTGTCCATACTTGCCCCAACTGTTCAGGGTTCAACCTCTGCGGTCGTATATAGCTGCACCCTGCGGAGCATCTGGTTTTAAATTTCATTCAGCTATAATACTGAAGCATTTGACCTCACTGTTAAATAGCAGTCTACCAGTCATTATAAAAATTACCATAAAGTATATTAATGATTGTTTTTTATTGAGAACATCTGTATAACTTGTATTTCTTTTAATATTCAACCTAATTTTTGTTTATGTTCTTTTTTTATTTGTTCATAAACTTTAATAATATGTTAACTGTTGATATTTATAGTCTTTTTTCCCTCACTGTGAAAACCACTGTCACTTTAATATAATTATAATCAATTTAACTATTGTCAGTTCATTGTCTTAATTTTGTATGCCATAACCATTTAATGTAAATGTGTTTGTGCTAATAAATATTGTCTATTGTCTATTGTCTATTTAATGAGAAACGTTTTTATCAGTGATAAGTTGAGGTCTTTTGTACATTACATGTGATCACAATCATTCTGTTAATACAATAATAAGTCGGCTTTGGTTTTTTTTCAGTAAAACTTTCATCACCAAAGGTATCACCACTTAACATAACTGAGAGAGAAATTATTTTATCAACAAAGCAATCAGAGGTTTCTCATATAACGATATGGACAAATGACAGTATATTATATGATGTAGTCTATAGTAGTGATACAACAACCAATGCTGTAAGTGTTATGTAGTAAATAAGTTCTTTTATCATTTTAAAATACTACTACTTTAAAAGTTGTGTGCATTTCTTATTACAATTGTTGAAAAAAAAAAGATTTATATAATTTTTGCACTTTCTTTCAAATTGCAATTCTTGCAAAATAAAAACACTGCAAAAATTTCTGATTTAAAAGTATTCTAATTTCTATTTTGCATGTGAATCCAACGTAAATATAATTTATTTGGTGGGAATTTACTACAGAGAAACAATTAAAATTAACAGTTCTGATCATTTCAGAACTAGAAATATAGATTCGCCAACTGCAACAAGAGTGTTACGATATTTCTTCACTCAAGACAGTTGAGTTTAAACATTTAAGGCGCAAGGCTTGCTGAGCTTTTTAAATAAAATTAACTGTTTAGAGTGGAGAAATATTGTAATACATATAGAATAATAGGTAGTTTCGTTTTTGATACTGACTATATCATGTGGAATATCTAGACGAGCCCGTTAGTATAAAAAACGAAACTACCTATTATTCTGTTTATCGGTAGTTATAACGTCACACAATGTATTGCCTAATATTTTCAGTGATACACGCAGTACGTTGATACTCGAAAATATTAGGCAGTAAGATCAGTAAGATCAGTAAGATCAAAGGGAAAATATATGAATTACCGATAAATGAGCTATAGTGGTGTAATCTGTTTCCTAAATGATTTTTATCCTTCCTTTTCAAAGATTTGAAGAAAGTTGTGTAATTTTAATGTTACATCATCAGGCAAGGTCACCTTTTTTCGTGAGGGGGGGGGGGGGGGGGTACTGACTATCCTTTCTGGTTTAACTGTTACCCTATTCCAATCAGAAAACATACCCTGTTGTAAACAGAAATATCGAAAAACATACTCTGTTCTAGACAAGCTCAGAAAATGTATACCCTGTTCCAGATCGTATAAAATAGATGCTGTTCTAGACCAGGGTTCTAGACTGTATCTTAAACAGTTAAATAAGCGATCCTGTTCTAGACAAATACTTTGTTTTAAAAAAGACCCTAGCTATTCTCACAAGCAGGGCATGAAAAAAGTGACCCTATTCTAACCAGCAGACGTGAAAAAGGGACCCTGTTCTAATCAGCAGGGCGTTAATGTTTTGCGGCACTCTCGTACCACTAAAAATATAGAAAATAACCACCCCCGGAACCCCTTCCCCTCTCACTCTGTGATTAAAGTTTTTGAAAATTAAACAACTTTCTTAAACTATCCGGTATTTCTCCTGGATTTTGGCCAAACTTGAGAGAAGCTTGTTTTTGATCAAAAGCTAGCATGCCGAATGAAATTTTGTAAAAATATATTTCCTATTTTTCCGTATGTTACTTATATAAAGACTTTCTTCCAGTTAACATTAAATGCAGTCTGCAGTTGAAGTTCTTAAAACATTTATTATATCCCTTACCAATTTGAATTGACATTTTTTCTTCACCATTTTAAATGGTAAGGTATCCCTAACCTCTAAAGTCTAAACTGACATTTTTTCATAACTGTTCTTAAATAATAACATTATAATTTAAACTTTACATTTATCCCTAACTTTTATAGATGAAATACAGTCTTTTTTAATTTTCAGACACAGTTCAGTTCACCTAATGAAAGTAATGTGATTAATCTTCCTGATCTTATACCAAACACAGCATATAATATTACAGTGAAAGCTAAAAATCCTAAATCTAAGGGAGATAAATACTGGAGTCCTAATGTGACTGTTAACTACACAACAAAACCAGCAGGTATACTTAATATTACACTTTTAACAAAAATTGAATGTCCGTATAAAAAAGAAGATGTGGTACGATTGCCAATGAGACAACTCTCCATAAGGGATCAAAATGACCCAGAAATTAACAACTATAGGTCCCCATACTTTATTAGTAAAGAAGTTGCTTTCAGTTATGGTACCCTAGCAATTGAGACAGTTTGATGTATACAAAATATTAGTTCAATAAGTTTATTATTGAAAAAAAAATGTATACGCTTAATTAGTTTTTATAGCACTCTAATGTATATTTACAAAATTGCTTCACTAGATACTTCTCAAGACTGAAAATATTATATTTCTCTCTTGTGTTGTTTTTGTCTTTACATTACTTATCAGTATGTTAATGGTTATTTCAGCTCCAGTTAGTGTACCGTATATTGGGGGCTACATAATGTCTAAAAGAGTCCTGTTTCTTTATATAAGGGTAAGTGAGGAAAATATCATTAATTTTATCATCTGCAGCATTTTAGATAAATATATATTTATTGACATTTATATTGCAAATAATGTTTTGTTTTTCTAGAAATATTAATGGTTATGAATCTTTGTAAAATATTTGAAATATCAAATATACCTGTGATTCATTTAATTTCGGGGGTAACAAATTTTGCTGATTGAGGAAAAATTGTAATTGACATTTGTTGATTTGTTGTGCACACTTTATCAAACATTTGTGATTTATTAACTGAAATGACAAGCATTTAAATGTAACTCATTACAGAGATATCTTGACTAACTCTGTAATCTGAGTAAAAAGTAATACTGCAGTTGTGCAAAAAGTTTTGTTTATATAAAATAAAATGTTCACTTCATTGGACCTAAAAAACTGTTGTTCATCTATATCTACAAAATCCATAAAAGTTGGTATTCGACTAATGTTGATAATCTCACAGTATTTAAAAAAAAAATCTATATTTCAGCCTATTAGTAAAAGGGAAAAGTTTTCTGAGAATGCATCCTACATAGTTACAGTAAAGTCAGCTTCTGAAGAACCATTCTTTAAACAATTGAATGTGACATGGGACATAGCAATGATAAATGTTACCGATCTTCCACAGAGTATATCTTACTTGATAGAAGTAAAGACATTGAATGATATTGGAGAGAGTATTGATTCCAGTAGAATTACTACACCATTGTATGATTCAGGTACTATTTCTTGTGGAGGATGTAAAAATGCTTGAAGATATTGATTTTAAATTGGTGTATAGTTTTATCATGACAAGTTACAGACCAAATTCAAATTTTGTTTTTAGTGTTATGTCGTTCTCCTCTTATATTTTTAGTGTTATGTCGTTCTCCTCTTATATTTAATGCGTTTTCCTCGGTTTTAGTTTGTTATCCCGATTTTGTTTTTTGTCCATGGATTTATGAGTTTTGAACAGCGGTATACTACTGTTGCCTTTATTTGGTCTGATTAAAATTAACTCTATAAATGTTGAGTTTATGTTATATTTTTCACATAATTCTTGAATAATGGTAAAAAACTGTTTTGATCATATGATCAAGCAAATATATGTATTGGGTAGACTAAGACAATTTAATTCAAAATTTAATAGTGAAATTAACTCTAAGAAATGTGCATCCCTTACAGGAAGACCAAAACCAGCCTATATTGTTGTGGAAGGATCAGGGAAAAATTACTTTGTATCCTGGGACACACAGAGTAGAAATATAAGCAGTCAATTAGAGAAGATTGTTGTATACTGGTGTGTTGGTATTCAGTCAGTTTGTCAGGTCAGTAGTCTTATTATGTTCCTATTTTCATAGAATAATCTGTTAAGAGGGGGTTGGTGGAGATAAAAGTATTTCAGGTTACAAGGTGTTTGGTTTCAAATATAGAAAGGTATGATTGCCAATAAGAAAACTCTCCACAAGTGACCAAGTGACACAGAAATTAACAACTATAGGTCTATGTACAGCCTTCAACAATGATCAAAGCCCATACCTCATAGTCAGTTATGAAAGGCATAGAAATGACAAATGTACAATTCAAACGAGAAACCTTAGGTCCTAAGTTTTGTAAAAATAATGAATCATAGTATGTTTTCCAGCTGAAACCTGCCTCCGGGTGCGGGATTTTCTTTCTTGGTTGAAGGCCAATTGGTTGTCATGTTATGTTCTCTGCTCTGTGGTCGGGTTGTTGTCTTTTTTATGCCCCACCTAGGATAGTAGAGGGGCATTATGTTTTCTGGTCTGTGCGTCCGTTCATCCGTCTGTCTGTCTGTCTGTCTGTCCGTCCGTTCGTTCGTCCGTCTGTCCCGCTTCAGGTTAAAGTTTTTGGTCAAGGTAGTTTTTGATGAAGTTGAAGTCCAATCAACTTGAAACTTAGTACACATGTTCCTTATGATATGATCTTTCTAATTTTAAAGCCAAATTAAACTTTTGACCCAAATTTCACAGTCCACTGAACATAGAAAATGAAAGTGCATGTTTCAGGTTGAAGTTTTTAGTCAAGTTAGTTTTTGATGAAGCTAAAGTCCAATCAACTTGAAACTTAGTACACATGTTCCCTATGATATTATCTTTCTAATTTTAATGCCTAATTATATTTTTTATCCAATTTCACGGTCCATTGAACATGGAAAATGATAGTGCGAGTGGGGCATTCGTGTACTTTGGACACATTCTTGTTTACACTAATTTAATTTCCCCATTTCCATTCTTAATTTTATAAGCCTTGCTATGATATACCAAATACCTTTAATATCAACATCTTTCAAAACAAAAATACAATTTCCCCATTTCCATTCTTAATTTTATAAGCCTTGCTATGATATACCAAATACCTTTAATATCAACATCTTTCAAAACAAAAATACAATTTCCCCATTTCCATTCTTAATTTTATAAGCCTTGCTATGATATACCAAATACCTTTAATATCAACATCTTTCAAAACAAAAATACAATTTCCCCATTTCCATTCTTAATTTTATAAGCCTTGCTATGATATACCAAATACCTTTAATATCAACATCTTTCAAAACAAAAATACAATTTCCCCATTTCCATTCTTAATTTTATAAGCCTTGCTATGATATACCAAATACCTTTAATATCAACATCTTTCAAAACAAAAATACAATTTCCCCATTTCCATTCTTAATTTTTATAAGCCTTGCTATGATATACCAAATACCTTTAATATCAACATCTTTCAAAACAAAAATACAATTTCCCCATTTCCATTCTTAATTTTATAAGCCTTGCTATGATATACCAAATACCTTTAATATCAACATCTTTCAAAACAAAAATACAATTTCCCCATTTCCATTCTTAATTTTATAAGCCTTGCTATGATATACCAAATACCTTTAATATCAACATCTTTCAAAACAAAAATACAATTTCCCCATTTCCATTCTTAATTTTATAAACCTTGCTATGATATACCAAATACCTTTAATATCAACATCTTTCAAAACAAAAATACAATTTCCCCATTTCCATTCTTAATTTTATAAGCCTTGCTATGATATACCAAATACCTTTAATATCAACATCTTTCAAAACAAAAATACAATTTCCCCATTTCCATTCTTAATTTTATAAGCCTTGCTATGATATACCAAATACCTTTAATATCAACATCTTTCAAAACAAAAATACAATTTCCCCATTTCCATTCTTAATTTTATAAACCTTGCTATGATATACCAAATACCTTTAATATCAACATCTTACAAAACAAAAATACAATGAAAGAAGAAAGAAGTGGAACAAAAAGAAAAATAACCTCTATTAGAACAATTTTTAAAGGACTTGAGAGAAAGAGCTAATTATTATGAATGATAATTTTATATTTTCAAAAAGTAACATGGTTAACAAACAGTTAAAATACCCCATGACCTACTATATATGTACAATATTACAAAGAGCTTGATATATATTGCTGGCATGAATTATTTTCTTACTTTTCTTTCAGAGTAATTTGAATTTTATAAATGTATCTGGGTATCTGACGAATATCTCCGTCACCACAGATAGAGAAGATAGATGGATTTTTGCAGTGTCCTTTCTCTACATCGATGGATATAATACAGAAATGGTTTTCTCCAATTGTCATTTTCCTCAATTTACAGGAGGTATGTAATTTATAATTTGAGCTGCATCCGATAAAAATTGACCTTTTGCAAGTGCAAATATATATGTACCGGTACATGTATATGTATTTTGTATTTACATGGTGTCATAGATCAAATTTATTCATTCACTTGTATTAATTTGTATTTTGATTGAGTTAAGCCATTTCAATTGCTATTTTATTGTGTGTCTTTCTATGTTGTGATGTTACGCTATTGTTTCAGATTAGGGTGAATGTTATTAACTATTAAAACGTTTAAACCAGCTGCATTTTTTTGGACCTGTTGTAAGTCAGGAATCTGATGTTCAGTAGTTGTCGTTTGTGGTTCATAAGTATTTTTCGTTGCTTGTTTTTATATAGATTAGACCGTTGGTTTTCCTGTTTGAATAGTCATAAACATGTCATATTTTGGGTCCCTTATAGATTGCTGTTTGGTGTGAGCCAAGGGTTAATGTGGAAGAGCGTACTATAATGATTTACTTTTACAAACTGTGACTTGGATGAGAGAGTTGTCTCATTAGCACTCATACTACATCTTCTTTTTTATATATAAAGTCCAGATTTCTTAATATACTATAAAAGTTTTTTGCCACGTTTCTTTAATTTTTATCTATTTATTCATCAGATTGTCATTTAAATAAATGTATTTTCAAATCATTTCCTAAAGAAAATCACCATTGTGAAGGTTTATTGTCAAATTAACAAGATAAATCCACATAAAAACTTTTGTAAATTTAAGTTAATTTTTACTTTTACAAATATGCAATAAACATAAGTATCAGGATGCATAAATATAAGTTGTTGGTATTTTTATTAACAGGTCCTTTAGGCATCTCCGACATCAGTGTTATACCTGAAAGTAAGACAGAACTAGTTGTAAAACCTGGCGATTATTGTAATATAAATAAGTATCCCAGCAGACCATTGGTGTATACTGTGTACTACAGAAAGTCAGATGAAAGTGTAAAGTCATGTGATCATCAAAGTAAGTATCATTTTAACAAAATAAGGTTAGAAATACTGTAAATTAAAATTAATTTATTGTTTGATACACACACACAAATCTGCATAGAATTGGAATTCATTTTGATTTTTCTTTTACAGCGTTCTTACAAAAAAGAGTTGAGGCCAATATTAAAACAGGGGGAATAACTTTGGAAAATTTAAAACCATCCACCAATTATGTTGTGTGCTTGGGTGTGACAAGTAATGGTGGTGATGAAAAAATCAGTGACCCACAGATGGCCTTGACGTTATCTACAGGTAAAGGATAATATAATGGTGAATGCATCTAGTATTGATGTTTTACAAGGATTTTTTGTCATTTTATAAGTGTAAAGTTGGTCAGAAACTGAAAAAATTATGACAACTTAGTTTGTAAGATGATGTCCGAGATATAAAAAAGAACATGTGGTATGATTGCAAATGAGACAACTCTTATCTTAGCTGACTAGTTAAAAGAAATTAACAACTATTGGCTTTCATCAATGAGAAAAGTCCATACAGCATATATTCAGCTTTAATTTGTCTCTGACAAATGTAAAACAATTCATATAGGAGAAAACTTATAACATGTATAGAAATTAAGATAAAAGAACACTTTATTTTTATTAAGTACAAACACATCCTATTGATAAGTAAATATTCCTGTTTAAGATTAGAGAACAAAAGGGACATGTAGTTTTCACTTTAGAAAGTGTCATTTTCCAAAAAGTAAGAGTGAAATTGCATGCATAAATTTCTTTGAATCATCATAACTTTGTCATTTCTAAGTCATTTTTCTTCGCAGTAAGACCATATACTATCAAATTCTGTGTCCAATGTTTTGTACAAAAAACACATTTACAAAGATTTGTTTCGATAGCTTCATATGTATTTCAATGACCCAGTAACCGATTAGAATCACATGACATTAGTTATTCTCATAACATACATAAATAAGGCCGTTAGTTTTCTCATTTGAATTGTTTGAATTGTCATTTTGGGGCCTTTTATAGCTGACTATGCGGTATGGGCTTTGCTCTTTGTTGAAGGCCTTACGGTGACCTATAGTCGTTGATTTCTGTGTCATTTTGGCCTCTTGTGGAGAGTTGTCTCATTCGCAATCATACCCCATCTTCTTTTTTTTATGTATAAAGGCTGTTCACAGAATCAGAGGGCTGGTAAACGTGTAGGTTTCTTAATATTTTTGAAGTGCTGTCCTTGGGATCATAACATTATATCAAGCAAGGTGTGCTCTCATACAACCTACTTGATCAAGTTCTGTCTTAATTTGAGTCTGGAAAAAATTTAAATAAATTTAATAGAGGCTATTCCTTTAACCTTACACAAAAGACAACCACTTACAAGTAAGGTAGAATACAAATGTATTTTAAAAGTTCCGAAAAACTCAAATAAATTCACAAAGGGGGGTAACTCAGATAATTTAATCTTATAATTTATTGTAAATGTTTATACTGTAGCAAGACGGAGTGTCTAATACATTTTTAAATCTTCTTCTTTTTATCGTTCGACTTTACACCTGAATACCAGTCTCCTCAACAATTAACTGGCGATCTTCTGTAAGGCATCCATTGGTCTATAGGACTTTACACCTGAACACCAGTCCCCTCAACAATTAACTGGCGATCTTCTGTAAGGCATCCACTGGTCCGTATAGCTTCTCTTTGAGTGGTGTTTCTGAGTGCCATATCTTATCTCTCAATGCCTGATGGATCTTGCATGACTGTAGGAGGTGTGCCATATCCTTTTCTGCTTCTCCACAAGGACATTTTGAAGATAGAAATAACTCTAATGATTTTGTGTAGATGTTGGTTGAGTCTGTTGTATCCTGTTCTCAGTCTAAAGAATTTAAGATGGGGATTTGTTAAGATCTTGTTAGCTTATGTCATTTTACATTTAGTATTGTACTGTTCAACTGTGTGTGCATGTGTTTGTGTGTCTGTTTGTCTTTTTCTGTGATTTAATGATTGATCCCTTGGTATGTACTATTGTTTACAATTTAGAATTTAACACCATTGTAATCTTAATTTGGGCATTTTATTGTTTCATGGTTTTTTTTTATATTTCTTCAATTTTATTTATTCAAATTTGTGCTTAAAAGATATTGAATAATTGTAATAAATTTCACTTTTTTTTTCAGATACACCTTTACCTGTTGGAACAAAGGTTTTAATATTTGTATTTTGTTCAATAGTATTCATAGTTGGAACTTTTCTTTGTATATGGTAGGTTTACACATATATATTGCTATTTATTTGTTTCATATTTTAGTCTTTGGTTGGATACACATTTAAGTACAAAAACTTCCAATTACTAACCTTGATATTCTATTCTCAATACTGTGGATTCATTATTATTCGTTGGATACCAATTTTCGTAGATTTCGTTGGTACCGGTGAACCACGAATTCAAATGTTCAATGAATAACATATTTCCAATAGGCTTTGCATACAGAGATTGACAAAACCACGAAATCAAATGTCCACGAATATGCAAGTTTAAAGCAATCCACGAAAAATTGATACACACGAAAATAAATGAATCCACAGTATTATTGCTTAAAATGAGTGTCCCTTTTTTTTTTTAATTGCCTTGTCGAAATGCCTATTAGCATATTTTATAATATTGCATTCATATGAAGCAAGAGCAGGCAATTCTTGAATCCATTATGCAATTTTAGTTTAAATATATCTGTGATGAATAAATATGTTTATAAAATAATATCACATAAATTCTGAATTCTGAGGAAACTTTAAAATGAAAAGTCCCTAATTAAATGGCAAAATCAAATGATAGAACCTGAGACTACATATATATGTGTTATAGTAGTCTCAGATAGAACACATCAAACAGAAAACAACTGTCATATTCCTGACTTGGTACTGGCATTTTCAAATGTAAACTAAACTATATGCAATTTAAGGACCATTTGTTTTGATGTTTAATCTGTAATCTTCTGATTTCAGGAAAGTCAGGAAAATGTATAATAATATTGACACCAGGATCATTACACCAAATATTAAAGTAAGTTATTTTCTTTAAGTCTTAGCCCATGTATATTTTCCTATACTAGTTGATTATTTTTGTCTTATAATCATATCTTCAATCTTCATGGGGAAATTTTTTTTTTTTTAGATTGTGTATATTGTATGAGTTCATACGCAAATGTGATTTCAACACTTCATCCTGTGTATAATGCTTAAAGAAAATTACTGTCAAAAGCAGAAAAACAACATTTTAGAATTTATTAAGTTTGACAACCATTCCCTTAAAAAAATTAAAAGGGGGAAATATTGTTTGCCCAGAATTTATGTCTTATATGAATTGGTCCTGTTATATATTTTTAAATTGTTGTCTATTTGATTCATTATCCTTTTCCATTCTCAATTCTATTCAATGAAATGTGTTTTTTTTCATTTCTGTGATGTCATACAACAAAACTATTATCACAGGATAGTGTTAATTATTTACAAGGTTACATCACAAAGAAAAGAGAATCTGTAGAAAAAAAATATACATAAAAAAGTCATTATTTACATTCATTTAAAGATAATTAGATAAGGAAATATTGAATTTGGAATTATAAATTAAACTGTTTATTGTTAACTATTTTTATGTTCACATTTGACTTACAGATCTTCAAGCGCTACATTTAATGTAATTATTATAGTGTTGTACGTGTGTTTTTTAACAAAAATGAAAAATATCCTAGAGACATTTAATTTTGGTTCATCCAAATGTTATAAAGTTTTTTAAATTATTACTTGGATTTATATTTATTGTAGATCATTTTGATTGGTTAATTAAATGTATTTTGAGATTGAATATATAATATTTTCAGCCAAGTCCCCAATACATACCTGTACCGGTAAGAATGATCAGAATGTAGCCAGTTCTTATCTTAAACTTTATCTAATGGAGATTCATTATTGTTTGTTGGGTACCTAATTTTGTTGATTCAGTTGGTTTTGACAAACTAGTGATTTAATGCTGAGTTCACACGTAATCTAATTCAATTCTCATTAACTAATTCGAGTTAGTTTAATTCGCATTTGAAACGTTTAACATACTAATATCAATTCTAATTCGAATTGGAATGCGCGTCAAATTCGCTTTATTGTCCTAACGACGTTAACTTTTAATTCGGATTAACAAAAACGTATTTCTAATGCGAATTAGTTAATTTGAATTAGACAATTCCAATCAATTCGAATTAAAAAAGAATTTGATTCGAATTCAATTCGAAATTAAAGTAATGTGTGAACGAGGTATAAATATTGAATAAAGAATGTTCCTGCATGTTTGTATGCACACTTTACTAAAACTACTAAAACCACCAAATCAATCACAATCAACGAAAATTGGTACCCATGGAAAATAAATGAATCCACTCTACCATATTCTTTTCTGCTTGACTTGAATTTCTTATATTTGAGCAGTTTTCTGCTTGAGTTGAACTTCTGATATTTGAGGTGTTTTGGTTTTTCATTTTTTCAATATATCTTGTTGTCTGTAGTTTTGCATAGTATTAGTATTTTGTACTATCTGTTTACTATTTAAAGCTTTCACTTATTAAACATCTATAAATTTTACTTCTGCTCTGCTTCATACTAACAGTTTCTATAGAAATAATTTCTCATATGTTGTTCCTACTAAACATGTAAAATATTTTGTTTCTAACTTCTACAGTTCTATGTAGACATATGTGCATGTATCATGTTCTACTTTTATATGTTAAAAAAGAGGACTTTAAAGTTTAGAATATTTTAGATAGGCTAAGTATATGAAGAAGTCAGCTCAAAGAAGTCAGTATTGGTTATCCTTAAAATTAATGTTAATTGTCAGTAATCATTATATCAATTTGAGCTTGGAGACTCTAAGGGGAAAGGGCCAGTGATTCTATGTTTTGGGGTACCAATATAAAGAGTGTGAAAAAACAAGAACAGTTAAGCTAGACACTGTGAAATATTTTTTTTATAAATTTCAATGTATTAAATATCTTAACCAATTTTTTAAATTTTTTATTTTCAGAGTACTGATATAGAAAATCCGGTAAGATTCAAATCATTTCATGTTTATATTGTCATTAGTATAACTACTTGTTAGTCCTATGACATCCCTACGGACACATTCCTCGTCAGAAGACTGTGCTGGTCACAAATGTGTCAAGTAAGAATATTAAAAAAAAAGTTATCCAATGTCAAACTGAAGAATGATTACAAGCTTATACATCTTGAATTCTAATAAACACATACATTTTAGAATTCTTTAAATTTAAACAAATCACAGTAAAACATCTGAAGGAGGTTATTTAGAGTATGGAGAATGTGTCTGCAGAGAAAGACTTCTTGATTTTAAAACCATGTACTTTTACAAAATGACAAATTTGATAGTATATGATGGGTTATTTCCATTATTCAGTGACTTTTGAATTTGTACATGGTTAAAACAATCAGAAAATATAGTGTAAATTGTATTCTGTCCATATGCCTTTAATATACACATGGTCAATGCCCACGTGAAAAGTAAAATCACAAAAATACTGAACTCCGAGAAAAATTCAAAATGGAAAGTCCCTAATCAAATGGCAAAATCAAATGATAAAACACATCAAATGAATGGGCAACAACTGTAATATTCTTGACTTTGTACAGACATTTTCAAGTGAGAAAGTGCTGCACTTGAATTATATGAATTTATGAATTTTATTATTATCTTTAGTATTATTTATAATTAATTAGCATTAGAAAATATTAAAAATTATTTTAATTGCAGAAGGAAAAAACTGGAGGATCATCGTCTGATAGTGGTGTGTCCGTGTCCCTACAGGATGGAGAGTTCTCAAATCAGACAGGTATTTCTTCTCACAATCTACAAATATCTGATTCTAACTTTTCCAAGGATATTCCAGCCAATGACACGTTGGAAAGTAGACCAAACAACATGGAACTAACAGAAAGTCAAAGTGAGGACAACGTTGAGGAAAGGGACAGAACAGTAAGTAACGCAACAGATGGATATACAGGAACCTTTAAATCGTCAACAACTTCAAAGTCAGGTACCAGTAATCATACCAGTACAACTAATAGTAGCCGCATCAGCAGACCAAAGCAAAAGAGGTCGTCTGTTGTGGACCTTTTCGAACCAGAAATAAGGGAAGAAACTTCCAATAGTTCAAGTATACTTGTACCCTTAATGGAAAAAAATAGTGCAGATGAAATAAAGAACAAAACGGAATTCGTTAAAGATTGGATAAGAAAAAGTACTGAAGATTTACATGATTCACATGATATTCAGTTACAAACCTTTACGCCAGAGACAAATCAAGGTCAAGTTGAAAGTTATGTAGAAGTTGCTGCTGATGGATCTTTAAAGTCAGATAGTGTCAATCAAAGTTCAAACCATAGCAACAGTAACCATATCAACAACATCTGTAGTAACAGCACTAGCAGTGGTTACACTGCTATATCAGATATCATTAATCAAAATAGTAGTAACTATAGTGACAGAAGCAATAGTATAGGGAAATCAGACAGCTGTAAGTCAGAGAATGGAAATTCTAAAGTACAATGCTCAATTCAGATGAAGGAAAATCGACCTTTGTCATATGTGCAATCAGACAATTTAAGCACAAACTCCACAAGTGTGAATTCGGAAGATAAGGACTCCAATCAATTGGTGAAAATTCTCTCTCTTCATATGTACAATCAGATATTTTAAGTACTTTTTCAGTAAATAGTAATGAAGGTTCAAATACAAGTACTCCTGCAGTAAAGATAAATACTTCATCCTTGAATTCCACATCAGAAAAATGTAATGAAGGTTCATTCACAAGTAGCCCTGCCATTAACATTGACATTTCATCTTTGAATTCCCCATTAGAAAACAATAAAAGTTCAAATACAAATACTCATACAATAAACATTGACAATTCATCTTTGGAAAAGAGTAAGCAGAAGAACATATTTCAGAACAAACTATTTAACCAAGATAAAGTTGAAAAATTTGCTGCCACCGATTCCCAATATCTCCCACATATCCAGATATTGACAATAAAAGAGTCCAAAAATTTCTCAGACAATAAGGATTTGCCGCAGGATGAAAATTCTGGTGATATTTCAAGTAGTGTTTCTGATTATTTAAAGGCAGGACAATGTGACACAAACTCAGGATCAGAACAGTGCGACTCAAACTCAGGGTCAGAACAGATCAGTAGTTACACACACCTTGATGCTGTTGGAGAAAATTTGTAGTATTGTGTTTTTGTCATTTGTAAGATATATGAAAGGGAGATAATACATATTTTGTAATGATGATTATCTCCCTTATTTTATTTTTATTTAATCTCAAATAGATGCAGTATTTGCTAGATGGTGCTTCTTAGATGTACATTTTTTATACACCTGTTATAATTATAATTATGTATTATGGTATACCGTGAATTTTTATAAATATTATATTTAAGTTTCTAAGTAATGGGGTTGGGTTTTTTTTCATTAAAAATGGGGGATTTTCCAGTTTTCAGACAAAACTTTTAAAAGTTTTACAAATATACAAGAAACTTTTGAGAATTGTTCATATCTATTGACATGAGCTCCCATCCTTTTTTTATAAATCTTATATTTAAATTTCTGAGTATTGGGTTATTTTTTTTTCATAAAATGGGTGATTTTCCAGTTTTCGGACAAAACTCGAAACAGTTGTACAAATTTACAAGAAACTTTTTTAAATCATTTATATCTATTGACATGAGCTCCCTTTCGATTTTTATAAATTTTAATTTTAGGTTTTTGAGTTATGGGGGTCTTATTCATTAAAAAATTAGGGAATTTCAAGTTTTTAGACCATGACTCAAAATATACTCTCACCAGTTTTCATGATAATTTGGTGAATTGTTTATATCTATTGACGAAGCTCCCTTTCAAATTTGATTAGTTATTGAACTCTATGAAGTAGCACAACAGATGTAAAATGCGCTCATGACACAGCTGTTTATTTTATATTGTTTTGTTAGTCTGCTATTGCAATGACATATTATACCAAATATGTATTTTCAGTTTTATATTTTTGACTTACTACATATATTTCTCCTCAGTACTTATAGAATTGGAGAATTTTATGTTGATACAATTATAGCAAGTTTTGCACAAAATATAAAATAGAAGTACAACCATATATTAATGCTAAGCTAACTTTGAATGTTTGTGCCCTGCTCTGTAATTATCAGTGTAATGTGAATGTGCAGACTTTCTTTATCTGTTAAAGTACATTAGTAGAACACTCTGATTCACACTTCACATATTAGATAGAATAAGCTAGTATCACTGAACTAGTATATTTGAAAGACAGGATTTTTATAGAAACAAGACAAGACAGGATAGCAGATGTTTATTATTTTCTATTCAATTACCTCACAACTTTAATAAACTCAGGACATTAATGGCTTGATATAGTGTGAAAAGCTGCCTTTTTTTCATTCTTCGGTTTTTGGACTACTGACTGATATAGTTTTTTATTCATCATTTCAACATTTTGTTATCCATTCTTGTACCAAATAGATTTGTATAAGTTTTTGTATATTTATAGGTTGTCCATAGTTTTCTTTCAGGAAAGCTCAAAGGGATATTTGGTCAGTTGGTGGTATTTAAGAAACTACACAACAAGCTTATGATTAAATCATTCACTATTTGCCCAGGAATATCTTCATGATAATACCATAACTGTATAATATCATTTTACAATCAAGTTATACTGTCTTGGAATATGTTTATGAAATAATAATATATTTGCATTGCATCCTTAATTATACTACCATATGGATTATTTCAAATGATTAAGTTACATTGAGTGGTATATCTTTACATTATACTACCATATGGAGTATTTCAAATGATTAAGTTTACATTGAGTGGTATATCTTTACCAGTTATGGTATGGTAATGGTACAGCTTAAGTTTTCAGTCTTTTATACAGATTTTCCTTTTTATATGGATAATATTGAACTTTAAAATAGTTTAAGATGTTAAAATGTTTAGTTCCAAAGTAAACATAAGAAATTCTTACACTTTTGAAGAAAAATTAAATATGCTGAATTAAAGTCTGATTTAGCACACAACTTGATTGTATGTTTTTTTTTGTCCATCATATGAATTGATGTGGTGTTTATATTAGTTAGGAATCACCCAAAAAAGAAAGACACCCCTACGAAATCTATGTATGTTGTTCAGTTGTTGAGGTGAATATTCTAATACATGTGCTGTCGTTTGTTGTCTTTTTTTTAATTGTCCCTTATTGATTTACTGTTTTATTTACCAAGCTGAATGTACAAGCCCTTATAGTAATTTTTTTTTTTATATAGGGCGCTCTATAAATTTTCATTATTATTATTAATACAAATTCTCAGGTCAACACAGCTTTGTTTTCACTCCTTCATTGTTTTTAATGTTGTATATATTTTCTATAAAGTAAGGATCCACCTATATGTTAACAGCTAGCATGACTTTTTTTTCAAAATATTTTCATATATTTCAATAATAATGTTTATCAGTTCTATAATATGCTGTCAAAAGGTTTAGTAAACCCAAAATATACAAAACATGACCAGGATCACAATATTCAAGCTTGAAGCAAACACATTCAAATATGCATATTTATATTTACACAAACATATCAATAATTCTACTTTTATACTGTATAACCATTTACCTCCACGTATGACCAGCAGTCCATTACTGGGACAACTTCAAGTATGCAACATGATGTCAGGGGCAGTCCTCATTTGTACTCTAATACTGTCGAGACCCTAATGGGTAGCCAAGCTCGTTAACACACCCTCAAGGGTAGTCAATCTCGTCAACATACCCTTAAGGGTAGTAAACTTGTTAACACACCCTCAAGGGCAGCCAAGCTCGTCAAACACCATCAAGGGTATAGTTAAGCTCGTTAACATACTCTCAAGGTTACCAAGCTCGTTAAACAACCTCAAGGTATTCAAGCTCGTCAAACATCCTTAATGGTAGTCAAGTCGTTAACACAACCTCAAGGATTAGTCAAGCTCGTTAACACACCTTCAAGGGTAGTCAATCTCGTTAACACATCGTATAGTTGTTATCTGTAGGATATTTTGTTTGAAAATTTGGCAATTACTTTTTCTTTGTTTTAATTGAAAGATTTTAGTTTCAATCCATGGTTTCAAATATATAATTGTTGTAGAAATACAGATATCATTCTGAGATACAACTTAAGCTCTAACTTAACTGTTTGAAACTTTTGACAGTTCGATCTCCATATCCTATTAAGCGGAGCTTAGCACTTCCCAATAATATCATTTGCAATATTTTTATCATAAAGAGATCCTGAAAACTTCACCCGGAAAAGAACTACTTATGTAACTCATGCATTGTCAATTTGTAAAAAATTGCAAATATAAAGCATTATACTTTTAAAAATAAATTATTTTTCTATAACAAGTTTAAAGTTGTAAATAAATGTTAGAAATTTAGTGGTCTATTGTATGGTGGCATACAATGACCGTCCTTCATTCTTAAAATTGTATGTGAATCATACAGAACGGAGATCCTTTATTGAAACGAAATCTTGAAAAAAAAACTCATCAAAGATACCATGCTACATCAAACAACCCATATGCATCTCATATATGTCCAGTGAATTTGAAATTAAGGATTCTACTGATACAAACAGGAGTTCTTCTTACCATGATATTTTCATCAATGTGTCTCGATAATTTTATACTTCAAACATTTCACGTATTTATTTGCTGTTTCTGTTGTAGTTTCGGTTGGATATGTTTTTAAGTCTTATCGATTGTATTCCAAATGCCTTTCAATATCCTCATTGTTATGGACATTGTTTTTGATGATCTTGTGAAAATAATTGTTCTGTGGTTTTGCATGTTGTGTCGACTATTATGATATTTGTTTATGCGTTTCTCATTGATGATTTTCTTCCTTGTGTTTGTGCTGCATTTCTGTTATGTAGCGTTGTCATTTTAACGATATTTGTAAACATTGCATAAAAGCGGGTTTGGCTTGTCACAAAACCAGGCCAATCCACCAGTTTATTCTTAGAATGCGTTTTTTACCAAGTCGGGAATATGGCATTTGTTACAAATAGTTCGTTCATTTTTTATGATGGCGTTTGGTTTTGTTGCACTTCAGTGTTCCTTTGTTTTCCCCTTTTAGTTGATGTGTTTCCCTTGGTTTGGTTTGTAACCTGGACTTGTTTTCTTCAATCGATCAATGACTTTTAAACAGCGGTACACACTAATGTCTTTATTTGATGGATGTTTTAGGAACACTGGATAGATGCCTGTGTTACGAAGGAAACCAGCAGCCCAGTAATAAATTTATTAATTATTGTTGCAATGAAAACAATAATGTAATTTTCGGGTTAATGTTGGAATATCATTACTTTCCGGTTTGTCCCTATCAAATATATACAATCTACAATTACCTTACACGTTACTCATTCATACAAGAGATAATACAATATAATTGATATCATCTACAGACTACAATAGCATGAAATAACAAATCTGCTTTTTTCGAGAATGCAAACCGTTACATCAAAATGTAACACTATTCTTCAATTTGTACTTGTTTGACTTAATAAATATTTTGATATGAATGTCACTGATGAGTCTTATGTGTACAAAACGCGCGTCTGGCGTACTAAATTATAATCCTGGTACATTGGATAACTATTTACACCATGGGTCAATGCCACTGCTGGTGGACGTTTCGTCCGAGGGTATCACCAGTACAGTAGTCAACACTTCGGTGTTGACATGAAAATCAATAATGTGGTCATTTTTAAAATTTCCCGTGTACAAAATTTGATTTTTTCGAAAAATAAGGATTTTTCTTTTCCAGGCATAGATTACCTTAACCGTATTTGGCACAACTTTTGGAATTTTGGATCCTCAATGCTTTCAACTTTGTACTTGCTTGGCTTTATAAATATTTTGATTGAGCGTCACTGATGAGTCTTATGTAGACGAAACGCGCGTCTGGCGATTTAAATTGGTATCATGGTACCTTTGATAACTTATCATCTTGATCGCAGATAAGCAAAAAGTAAAATCACAACAAAACAGATTTTCCCTCCTCAAATGCAAAATCAAATGATAAAAACACCAAACGAATGGACAACAACTGTCAATTCCTGACTTGGTGCAAATGTGAACAAAAGTATACATGGATGAATTAAAACTAATGGCTTTGTACAGTTGTAAATGTTTAATTTACCATACTACATTACCTGTTTTCTTTGCTCTCCTATGATATAAGTGACACACTGTTGTTCGAAAATTCCATACCGGTTTAGGTTTTTAGTTAAGGTAGGGGAGGTGACATAACTCAGTTCATATGAATTATGTGACAAATTATAGGTTTGCGCCCCAATTTCATTGTTCATCAAATTATAAAACGTGATAGTCGAGAAATCAGTACATTCTCAGAAAATTGTTTTTGTTTAAGGATTGAGTCACATCTTGAAACCTGTAAATACTCTATTAGATGTGATTTTTTGCCACACAAAAAGAGGAATTGGATCAAAATCATTGATTGGTACATGGCCACATGTTCTTAATAATAATGTTTTAGACGTTTAGGTTTTGCACCTTATATAAAGACGATAAAAAACAGAATACCACCTAAGCCTCAAAGGCGTCTTTAACGAGAAAAATCACGCACCAGGACAAAAGCTTTACTGGCCCCTTAACAATAATGTTATACATAGAAATGAAAGCCATACTAACTCAGAAAAAGCAAATACACCAAAATGCACCAAATTTTAAAAAAAAAAGACTAACAAGGCTCGAGGCCTTTGGATCGGCACACCAATGCAGCGGGTTTTAAACATGTTTGAGATCACCCTCCAGATACATATACCCAAATTTGTAATAACATATAGCGAAATGCAATTTAACATACATATTCCAAATCAGCTAAAGGCTTTAAACAATGAGTAAATGATAACAGAATATTATCATATGCTTTTCATAGCTGTTAAACGTTTTACTTCGGGCGACCGGAAACTATTATTTTGTAAGTTAATGAATTTGAAATGTTGAGTTGTAGCTCTTGTGATAGAAAATAAAATAACAAAAACTCCCAGGAAAATTCAAAACGAAAGTCTCTAAATGAATGGCAAAATCAAAAGCTCAAAACACAAACGAATGGATAACAATGTCATATTCCTGACTTGGTACAGGCATTTTTTATCTAGAAATAGCAATGAACACAATTAACAGGTTAAGGTTTTATCTTTAACACATTTGTTAAATTGAGTATAGTTGTTTAGAAGATTTTTAATGTCTGGACGATATATTTGGATCGTTATGCAACAGCTTTATTATCTTTTTCATAGCTTTCTGTACTTTCTGTTTTTATCTGTGTTAGATAGACTACTTAATAATCCTGTTGAATTAGTCCAACCATCTTTCCACACTTCACAGAAGACCATACCTAGGCTGTATATATTTGATTTTGGTGTGTGCATGGAATAGTCATTCATTATTTCGGAGGGTGATACTTTTTAGTACCTCGCTGTGTCCTATGGTTACAATTTTGTCCTTTCTTTAGAATGACCGACATCGCATATTTTGATAATACCATCTTTGACCTTAAAAAAAAAATAAAGACAGTAGTAAACTTTGACTACATCATTCACGTTTTCTTGTTGTGTTTAGTTTGTCTTTTGTCTTTTTCCGTTATTTACCATGGCGTTGTCATTTGTCGTCAACTTTAGGGTTTAAAAGGCTTTTGTGCCTCATATAAAATGTGTGTATTATATCGATGTGTACCTATTTCAATTGTAATATACGACAAAATGAATATTGCATAGCTAGCTCATTTTTGAATTAATTGGATTTCCCTAATTTTTGTCTGTTTATGAGATTTGTCTTCGCGAATCAGTTTATAAGATTTGTCTTTCAGAATCTGTTTATGAGATTTTGAACACCAGTGCCCTAAATTATGTGTTTTATTGGACTTATAATTGTCTATTTTCTCAATGATATATTTTTTCTCTTTATATTTCAAATTAATATTTGAATTGTGGGAAAGGTCAAAGCTTTTACAAAAAAACGTAACCAAAATAGTAAATGTCTGTATACTTGCCATCCTAAACAAAGAAATTATATTTTATATTCTGAATTATTGGTAAATGACAAAATAGTTCGGGAAATCACTTGTGAGTAAAGTTTTCCAGAAAGTTTTTTAGGCTTAATATCTTGTGAACAATTCATGTTTATGTAGAAAGTTAACACCTTTAAACCGTTTCTATACAAATGTCAATCATTTTTCTGGACCTAATCCCTTCTAATGTATATGTCATCCCGATTACCATCACTTTCTCCTTGAACAGGTACAATGTAAAACAACCATCTACATCTTCTATGCATGAACCTTTTGTACTGCACAAAATGTTGATAGTCCATGTTTAGCTGTTAGCACTTTAGTTTCTGTTTATTGAAGAAATAAAAAGGTTATATAGATTACTTTCCCTTTTATTCCTTGTTCATCTGAATAGAGTACAGTATTTGAAAAAAAGTTATCTAGCATAAATCAATTATGAAAAAAATGGAAAATACCGAAGCGATTTGGTTTAATTGTATTTTCTCATTTAGTGCCACAGAAACTAAAATTCTGTTCGTTTTAACAGTGATTTAAAAATCTATAAAAAGATAACATTTTTTTGTACTATGTTTATTCATTAATAATTTTGATATAAATAGTAGTAGTAGTAGGTTATATGAGCCTGAAACTCTGGCACCATCGTGATAAACAATGCAATGTCATAATCAGTAGTTTGTAAAAACGGTTGTTCTTATTTTTTTCTCTAGTCATGCTTATTATATACTTTCGTCCAGGTAAATGAAAAACAAACAACTTATTAAGGATTTCAATTGCACAACATTGTGATTCAATAACAGACGTTTTAATATACCACTACTTTGGCAAATCTTTGTTTACTGTATAACATTTGAATCGAATGACATTAAAGTTTGATGCAATCGTTTGTCTATCAACCAAGATCTTTAATTGAAAAAAACTTGTTATTCTGAATCCTAGGAAAGACAATTTGTATGATAGGTTTATCTAGAACAAAAGTTTAATGCAAAACTAAAGCAATGTAACATATGTGGCGGTTGAGTGTTAACTTGGTTGTGGTTTATACCCAGTTTGTTTCCCTTAATCGGTTTAGGACTATTTTTTTTTTCTTGTGTATATCAAAGGATACCTTAAGTGGTCAAGAGAGGGACGGATGTTGATGTTATTGTGTATATCAAAGGTACCTTAAGTGGTCAAGAGAGGGGTGAATGTTGATTATCATTGTGTATTCAAAGGATATTAAAGTGGTCAAAAGAGGGAGGGTTAGACTAAATTATTTTGGGTAATCAAAGAATCCTTAAAGTGGTCAAGGAGGGGACGGATGTTTGACTGTTTTTGTGTATATCAAAGTTTTCTTTAAGGGTCAAAGAGGGAGGAGTTAGATGATCATTGTGTATATAAAACTCCCTTAAGTGGTCAAAAAGAGGGAGGATGTTTAGATGATCTTGTGTATTCAAGGATATTAAGTGGTCAAGAGAGGTGGATGTTAGATTATCATTGTGTAATCAAAGGTATTAAGTGGCAAGAGAGGGAGGATGAGGACTGTTCATTGTGTATATCAAAGGATATTAAGTGGAAAGAGAGGGACGGATGTTAGATGTATAATTGTGGTTTATCAAAGGATACCTTAAAGTGGTCAAGAGGGGAGGATGTAAGATGATTTGTGTATATCAAAGGATTACTTAAGTGGTCAAGAGAGGGGTGGATGTTAGGATCTATCATTGTGTATTTTTCCAAAACTACCTTAATGGTCAAGAAGGGGATGTTAGACTGTTCTTGTGTATATGAAAGGATACCTTAAGTGGTTTTTTTTCAAGAGAGGAATATAGACCAACAGAGTGCAATTTTTTTTCATTTAAAAAATGTATTTGTTAGAAAATGTTACTGTGAAGTAAGTAAATTGTGCTTGAACTATTAATGTTCAAAGACTTTATGTATTAAATGTTTTAAGGGATTAAAAAAAAACCAAAACGAAATTTCTTTTTTGGTAGTTTTGATTTTATAAACTCTTCCAAGATATGCAAAATGTTCAGTGGGACTTCAATCGATTATTGAACGAGGTTCAAAGGGAATTTCTTTCATTTCTTTTGGGTCCAAAAACATTAACTGGATCCATGAAATAATTTATAATCCTGGTACCTTTGATAATATTAATGGGTTAATGTGTTGTTATTAAAGTAATTCAGTATTTATTTAAAAATATAATCTTAAATCAATCCTAATTTTCTTTTATTAAAATGTGACGCATTTTTATTTTTTGATGATCTGTTTTACAAATTAAATGGGACGTTCATTTTTTTTGTCATTTTTTAAATTTTAAATTTATGACGTCCTTGGCGTTGGGGTTTTTTAAACTTTTCGGATGTGTTGCATTTTGTCGGGTTATGTAATGTATTTGGTTGTTTTCCTGTAATTAGTTTAATATTCAGTGTATATGAAATCTTTTGTTAGTCATTTTATAAAAAATTTATGTTTGAAAAAGTATAAATTATTTAAATTAGTGTTTTTTTGGTTCCAACAGAAATCCCTGGCCCTTTTTGGCACAACTTTTTGAACTTTTGGTCCTCGATGCTGTTCAACTTTGTATTGTTTCGGCATTCAAAAATTTTGTATTTGGGGTACTAGTGTCTTGTGTGGACAAAATGCATTTGGCGTATTAAAAATTTTTAAAATTGTTGCCTTTTGTTAGTTTATTCGTTTGTTTTTTTTGCAATTGTGTTCTTTATATTTTTATATTGTAGTTTGTAATGTTGTGTTGTCATTTTAATGTTATATTTACTTTGGGCCCTAAAAGAGGGGGTTTGCCATGCCAATTTTTTCCTTTAAATGTCCGTACCAAGTGAATATGTTATTGTTTTTTATAGTTCGTTTCTGTGGTGTTAAATTTTAACGTTGTGTGTCCTTGTGTCGGTTTGTTTTTTCTTTTTTTGGGTGAATTACATTACTTAAGCGTGTCACGGTACTTATCTATCAAATTATAATTTGGTTTTGAAGTTATTTTGTTTTTTAAGGATTTTTTTCTAATGTTTAGTCCGTTTCATGGTTTGGTTCATTTTAATGTTTGTCGTTGTTCTCCTTTTATTTAAGCGTTTCCCCCAGGTTTAGTTTGTTACCCCGATTTTGTTTTTTGTCCATGGATTTTTCAGTTTTGAATAACGATTAAAGTGCTTTATTAATCACTCAAGCGTGGGGAAAAGGGGCATTTGCATGGACATCCTCTCATCGTAACATGTTTAATAAAGTTCAAAATTAATCATTGATTATTAAAATTTTTAAAATGGTTCTTGTTTGTGTTTTGAAATGTTTTTTTATTGTGAAATGTATAGTTAATTATCTGTTTTTAAGGTGGATATTTTGAAAGTGAGAACCGAACACCTTAAGATTAATTCCTTTTAAAAATGAAATTGAAAGCATGAAAATACCCTTAGAATATAATTTTACAGTACGTTACTTGAGTAGAAAGCTCTTGGGTATTCTGCTGCTTTTGTCTTCCTTTTAGTTTATGTGGTATTTTGTTTTATTTTTCTTTTAGCTAGTCTCCAAGACCGTTCATTAACGGTGTGAACAAAAGTTTGATCTGTTAGTTCCCAAAAACGCAATCCCCGGTGTATTTCATGGACAGTACATCTTGAGGAAACTTTTAAAAGCCATCTATAACTCTTTGTAATCGGTAGTTATTTCCTCATTGCAAGGTTGTATTTCAATTTACCGATATTGTTTAGAAGGCCATCGGCGTTCAATATGATAATGAAATTTTTTCCGTATTTCTTCAAAATGGTAACTAAGTAGGTTACCTCCATTTAATTCTGTGATTCGGATTGTTAAAGCGGTTCTCTATTTCTCTTTAAGTAGTGCTCTAAATTTATTTGGCAATGGAATAACCATTATAGTCCAAAATAGGAGAAAATTTAAAAGGTTCACCCACTGGAACTGGTTTTTATAAAATAGATTTAAAAGAAGATTGTTTAACAATGTTATTTTGGGATTTGAAACCAAACATAATTCTTTTTAAAGTTTGTAATTTAAACTAAGTTCTCTTTGTATATAGATCATGTGTAAACGAATTTCTTTTCAAAATCGTTGACTTGCAAATTTGCAATCTTTCTTTTAAGTAAGCCCATAATCTTCTTTAAAGTCAGTTTTGTTGTTAAGATTGCAGCCCTTAACGGTAAATTGCCTTCTTTTTTAGAAAATCCGCATTCTTAGAGTTTTGTTTTATTCCCTCTTTTTTTTTCAGTTTTTACACCATGTGCCGGCATTTGATGGTCCCAAAGCAACTTCAAAAAGGTTGTCAACCACCTGAAGGGAAAGTTTAAATTTGTAATGTAGCATATATATCTGTAAATGATGGGAGGGGGAAATAATAAAGAAAAAGTTAGATTTTCA
>CM034349.1:141481484-141691788 GCA_019925275.1 Mytilus edulis
TCGTCTTTGAATTGTTTTTTATTGTGAATGTACTAGTTAATTATCATAGTCTTTGAAGAGCTGGATATTTTGAAAGTGAGAACCGAACACCATTAAGCATTAATCTCCTTTTAAATATGAAATTGAAAGCATGACAAATCACCTTAGCAATATTAATTCTCTACAGTACGTTACTTGAGTAGACAAGCTCTTGGAGTATTCTGCCCTGCTTTTGTCATCTCCTTTTAGTTTATGTGGTATTCTTGTTTCTATTTTCTTTCTAGCTAGCTCTCCAAGACCGTTACATTGAACGGTGTGAACAAAATGTCTTGATCTGTCTAGTTCTTCAATAACCAGCACATCCCCCGGTGATATTTCATGGACAGCTACATCTCTGAGGAAAACATTTAAAAGCCCATCTATAACTCTTTGTAATCGGTCAGTTATTTCCTCATTGCAAGGTTGTATTTCCAATTTACCGATATTGTTTAGAAGCGCCATCTGACGTTCAATATGCATAATGAAATTGTTCCGTATTTCTTCAACATGGTAACTAAGTAGGCTTACCTCCATCTTAATTCTGTGATTCGGATTGTTCATGCGTGCTTCATCTATTTCATCTTTAAGTAGTGCTCCTACCAATATTATTTTGGCCAATGGAATAACCATTACTAGTCCAAGTAGGAGAAAATTAAACTGGTTCACCGACTGGCAACTGGTTTTATAAAATAGATTTAAAAGCCAAGATTGTTTAACAATGTTATTTTGCAGATTCTGAAACCAAACATCAATATCTTCTTTGAAAGTTTGTAAATTTAAACTAAAGTCTCTCTTTGCCTCATACAGATCATGTGTAAACGAACTATTCTTTTTCAAAATCATTGACTTGCAATATCCTTGCAATCTTTCTTTTAAGTAAGCCTCATAATCTCTCTTTACAAGATCAGTTTTGTTGTCTAAAATTGCAGCCCCATTAACGAGTAAATCTGCCTTAACCTTTTTTAGAAACTCCACATCTTTAAGAGCTTTGTGTTTTACTTCAATCATTGTTTCTTCAGTTTTGCACCACTGGTGTCGGCATTTGATGAGTCCTAATGTAACTTCACATAGGTTTGTCAACCATCTGAAAGGGAGAAACCCAAGATATAAGTAATGTTTATAGATATGTAAGCATATATCTGTAAATGATAGGTATGGGAAATTATAAAGAAATTGTTAGATTTTAAATTAGATCGCGATCGACAGTTAACAGTGCATCACAAGTAAGTAATCTAAAGTTTTGTTGATACCTTTACTACACGTTGGCAAAGAATAATTTATACGGAAAATGCCAGCCAATATTTTTTGGAAGACTTTAATTAATATGCAAAAAGATTTTTTTTTAAAGGGCATCTTGGAAAAAAAATCACAAAAATACTGAACTCCGAGGAAAATTCAAAACGGAAGCCCTTTATCAAATTACAAAATAAAAAGATAAAACACATCAAACGAATAGACAACAACTGTCATATTCTTGACTAAATACACGCTGTAGAAAATGGTAAATTTAATCAAATTCCATTATATTTACGTGCGTGAACAAAACAGAAACAACCGTTAACCCATTAATCTGTGATTAAACTTTAGTTTTTTCTGTACACTGTATATATCTAACTGTATTTATAATGAACTATTTGTATCCTTTTTATTTCCTTTCATGTGCAGCTAAAAAAGACACATACGTTCAGTTTCCAAATCTGATAGATATAACATGCTTCAAAAGTATCACTTTGTGATATGGTAAATTATATAATGCAATACATTTTTCGATTTGATTTTATGCATGTCCAGACAATTGTGGTTTAAAAGTATGACAAAAGTATTTAACTCCAAGGTAAATTCATTAAGGGCAAGGTCATAAATAGTTATCAAAGGTACCAGGCTTATAATTTGAGACGCCATACGCGCGTTTCGTCTACATGCCCCTTCAGTATCTTTCGTCCCTCCTTAATACGACAAATGTTTCTCTAGAAACTAAAAATCAAATAAAGGCGACTAGTGAACAAAACGTCGCTTAAGTAGTCTCGGGCTTTTTGTCAAAATTTCTACATCTTAAAACTGTTTAAACTATTGCTGAGGCTGAAAAGCCTTAGTTTTTCAAAAAAATCGAAAACTTTAATAGACACGTATATATACGTTTTACTTACAACCAATACTCCTCCAATCGTCTCCGTTTTGCTGTTATTACCAATTTATATACGGCATTGATCAATTCAGTCTCATTTTGCTGCAACGAAAAAAAAATAATTGCGTAGTTCTTATTCTTATAAACTAGTAAATATAATAACCATATCAATTCCCAGATGCACATTTCGACTACTTATGTATCTTTAGTGATTTCCGAGGCAAACATGTTGCAAATCCTCAACTTTAACTCTGGCGTATAAAATTATAATCCTGGTACTTTTGATAACTATTATACACATATTGAGGATCTAGTTAAACCAAATATCAAAATTTAGAAGTCGAATATTCTGTGTTGTGTCTTGTGTACTGTTTTGTTCTGTTTTAGCTATGGCGTTTTTCAGTTTATACTTTATTTATGAGCTTGAATCTCCCTGTTGTATCTTTCGACCCTCTTTAATACAAACATCAGAAACTAAAAAAAATAAAATAAAGGCGACTAGTCATCACAAAGTTGCTGAAGTAGACTTGGGCTTTTTGTCAAATTTTCTATACCTTAACTTTAAACTATTGCATTAGCTATCGACTCTTTAAAACAAAATAAAACTAATTGATATATTTTGCTATTGTAAAATGCCATGTAAATACCTTTTCAACACAAGAAAACTGGATAACTTGACTATCTTGAACAGTAGCCCATTCCTGTTGTAATTTCCGTAGGACTGACTCTTTTAGTTCCGTCTTTTTATGTTGTTTCGATGAAACGAGGTCCCATTTGTTACATATAAACAAACATTTGTCTGCATCAAGTTTAGAATTAGGAAACTGAACGACAGCGTGAGACATGAACTTCTGTATCTAAAAGAAAGTAATTGTTATGTTAAATTATGTATTTGAAAGGAAGAACGGATCAAAGTGTTGAAATAGATTTGAATTTTTTAATATGTCTCTCTCTGGTATAGTACATCGATAACAAAGGAGAAAAATACATGTTTTCCTCTTGAATATAATCTCTTTAGCCTGATTATTTAGAACCAACATTATTTTAAATCGTTCTTATGTTGTGCTGTTATATCACTGTCCCAGGTTAGGGGAGGATTGGTATCCCGCTTATTCAGTGGTTTGCGTTCATGTTTGTGTTACATATTTGTTTTTCTTTCTTTTTTTTTTTATATAAATACGACCGTTAGTTTCTCGTTTGAATTGCTTTACATAGTCATATCGGGGCCGTTTATAGCTGACAATGCGGTTGGTGCTTTGCATATTGTTGAACACCGTACGGTGACCTATAGCTGATAATATCTGTGTCATTTTCGTCTCTCGTTGACAGTTGTCTCATTGGAAATCATACCACATCTTCTTTTTATATTAACATATCAATGTTCAAATCCCATAAAATCATTTAGAAGATTCAAATCAAGGTAATTATATCCTGAGCGAATCGCATGGTTTCCAAAAGGAGTGTCTACATGTTAATCTTATAATGACAGTATTCACTACACATAGTAAAGGGTAATATGCATACCATTCTAGTTTACAGACTATATCTCTAGTTAGGACATTGGTATTAAGAGGTCAGATTGATATGTTAATGTTATTTTCAAGGACAGAAAAGTTATCAAATACAACTTTCTGCAAAGTTATCAAAAGATAATTACTTCTTTCATACAATTGTGGTGTGAGTTGTCAATGAGAATCAGAAAACCATCCACCATTTTCTCTTCGATTTCTCCAAGGATTAATTTAAGACTAGGACTAGTGCCGTCTTCATCTACTGAATCATCCAGTCCTGGGTAGTCCACAAACACAACAGATGGAGTTTTATGTATCTGTTCAACAAAACATTACAGTTAATAAAATAAACAAACATCTTGGTTTTCCCCCTACTCATGACTTTGTTTCATAATGTTTTACCGTAATGCAACTAGTTCATGAATAAAATTAGTATATACAAAAAAGAAATTCTTGCAATTTCATATTCTTAATACTTTTCAGGCGTTTGACAGCATATTCTCCCAACTATTGTTTCATTCACCATAAAAATATTTTTGGGTGGTGCTTTTTTTTTTACAATACTGGCATCAGCAGTATAATGCCGTTCCACAGATATAATTCAATTACGTAAAATCAAATTCCGGTAACTAACTTAAACTAAGGGAGCCACATCAACTATCATCGCAACTTATCGACATATACCTACCAACGGATGACCTAAATCGTTTTCTACCACAGAAGCTTCCTAAAACGAAAAAAAATATAAAAAAAAACATGATTGTTGAAAGTTTGTAAAACTTGATTCTAAAACAACAGTTGATATGCAGTCAACAATGCACATATAATATGCTTGTAACGTTTGTCTATGTATGTGTACAGTGTATTTCCCATCGAAGTCCAATTTACACTACTGGGTCAATGCCACAACTGGTTGTAAAGCTTTTTCGTTAACAACCCTGCACTGGAGTTGACATGACATTCAATTATATCTTATTTTATAAAAATTGCTGTCTGCAAATTTTCTTATCCTAAGCATTGATTACATAAGCCGTATTTGAAACAACTATTTGGAATTTTGGGTCATCAATGCTTTTCAACTTCGCACTTTCTTACTAATTTGAACTGAGCGTCACTGGTGAGTCTTATGAAGACAGAAGGATATTGTTACTCGTTCTGAGATTTGTATTTTTTATCATTTGCATACCCTATACATGCATGACAAGTGAACGCGATACAGTCACACTTTCAAAATACTCATCTAGTTGATTGAATTTAGCTAGAATGTATTCAACATGACAGGACATACAAGGAACTGGAGAAACAGCCAATTGTACAAATGATTTTTTTTCCCGGAATGGGGAATTGAACCAGGAACCTTTCTGTTGGTTGTCTGATGCGATACCACAAACCCAAGGCTCTTTAGGTGAACATCATCTATCATCATTTTTCAACTATTCTAATTTTACTGTATGTGTACTAATAAAAATAATTAATATACTAGTCAACAAAAGAAACGATACAACACTTTGAAATAAAATTTATCAAAAAGTATTAAATATAAAAAAAAAAAGAGATACACTATGCTTTCATTTGCAATGTATTCACATGTGATAATAAAAATCAAAACTTGTCGGAAAGCATCTAAATTCAGTGTAAACGATCGTAGGGTGCAAATTAGTTTTGCGGAAAGTAAAAAATCGACACATAATTTTCTAAGTTCTAAATAAAATTTCAAATTTGTTTAAAAATATTCAATATGCTAATCAAGTAATGTTCATGTTGTAAGTAATGGGTTGAAATATTGTTTTTTTCAAATTTTTGGGAAAAACGTGTTTTTTGAAATCTCAAAAAATGCAAAAAAAAATTTTTATTTTCGTCTCAAATCAATGATTTAGATATGAAAACAACACACAGTAAATTTGGAACCTTTCGGATAAGTTTTAAGATTGTTACCGCTTTTTGAATATCACTTTACACATACTGTCTTTGGTAAATCAGTTGATAATGTACATTTTAACGATTTCTCGTGGGGACAAACTTTGCTTAACAAATAAACGAAGAAACTGTATGATTTTTAAAAACAACTTGATGGCAAACACTGTCTTTACCTTTAAATAAGAGGTTGGCATCATTATTTGGAACTTCTTTTTTTTTAAATTGTCGTTTTATGTAAATTTTGTAAAAAACAAAAAATCGCGAAAAAAACGTCACGAAAGGAAAAAAAATGTTTTTTAACGGATTTATATTTCCATAATGATTAAGTATTGCTACCTTCAATATTAGTCCATTGAATGGAAAAGTTTATCTTTAATTTGAAAAAAAGTCTTGTATCGTTTCTTTTGTTGACCAGTATATAAGAACTTTACCACTTATACTTACATTCTCTTCACCACTTAAATCGTGTGTTTTCAATAACTCGGTGTCCTTGAAAAAAAAGTTTTTGTATTGTGATTTATAACATTTTTTTTATAAGAGGACAAATTAGGAGTATCGCGGTGTTCCGTAAAAATCACTCGATCTTATTGCACCAGTTGATAATTGGTTAATGCCTATGGTCTTACCTATATACAATCAATCGATAAATGAAAATAATTTAACCCTTATATTTCACCAAATATCAATGCGTCGAATCAATATGTTAAATTTTTAAAGTAAGATTTGTCCCTTCATGAAACACGATATTGGTTTCTGGATGACCATTCTGTTATATGGAATAAAGTTAGAATCTCAATCTGTATTGAAGTCATAATAAGAAAAAGAGAGGTCAATATTTTATTTTACAATTAACAAGGAAGTGACTTCATGTGTTTCAGAACTATCCTGAATCAGATGACATAAAACCACAGTATTTCATTTCTATACGAAGATTTTACATAATACGAATATGGATAGGGATCTCCATATCAATGTCATCGTAAAATACGTTAATAAAGTAATGTATCTGTGATGTTACTTCTTGTGGCGTTGATACATTCGTATTACGCACAGTTCATAATTATATTTTGCTGTTGACTAGGGTTGTCATGTTTCCTATCGAAAGCCGGTGTTTAAGGGACACTCCAGCTTCCTCCACCAAAATATGGCCACCAAGAAAAAACTCATAAGTGCGCTAAAAAATGGCGTTAAATCACGAACAATCAATTAATCTATTTTGCTGTATTTGTTTACTGACATAAGATCAAGTTCTAGGTGTTCGTTGTTATTTAGGAGATAACTGTATTGTATTTTAAGCTCCGACGGCATCACTTGGGGATTTGATGGTCGCAAATTAAGTTTACTGGCGACGCGTTAGCGGAGACAGTAAACGGGTATTTGCGACCATCAAATCCCAAATTGATGCCGTCGGAGCTTAAAATACAATACTGTTATCTCCATTGTAATGAAACTGTCAGAAAACAACGTAAAAACATGTATTTAAAATCTGTCATATGCCGTCTGTGCTTGCGCGTAAGTCCCATAGCATCAATTGTCAATTGATGCCATGTAAGAAAGTGACGTTATCCAATCAAAATGAACGTTACAAACGTTGTTGCATTCGAATTTGTGGTTTGAACGTGTCATAATGTACCATTATATTATCTTTTTTTATGTTTCTCTGTCCTGAGTGTTTTATTTATTTGTACTGTATTCCTGTCACGTTATGTTGTCATTTTAAAGGTATTTTTCATTATATCAAGTTGTGATCCTATAGTTCGTTTCTATGTTTGTTGAATTATTGGTTTTTTTTGCACTTCAGTGTTTCTGGTGTTCCATTGTTTCCTCTTATAATTGTCGTGTTTCTTTCGGATTTAGTTTATAACCGGAATGTGTTTTCTCTCAATAGATAGATGTCTTATTCATGAATAGTAATATACTACTGTTAGTTTTAATTATAAAAGGCGGCCACGAAATACTAAAAAAATCAGTGTGCTTAAACATGGCTTAGTATATATTTATAATTGTAAAATTATTACTAGACGTATGAAAAGAAATTTGAATTTAGTTTGAAATATCATTATTCTTGAAGAACTGATTACTTTTTCCTTTAAACTATTACCTTGAATATATCTAACGGCCAGAAAATCTGGACACATTTCACGTCCACTTTCTCATTTGTCAGATCCCAAAAAAGATATCCATTTTCGATTATTTCCCCTAACCATTGCCAATATTTATCATCCGGATTGTTCTCCAACAACTTTTCCAGTTTTGTACCATCGCAAAACAAAACTTGAACATATCTGAAGTCACTGTTATAGACTTCACATACTACCTTTGTACAAATTCCCTGGTCGATTGGGAGGTAGTTATCACCCATCAAATAATTCATCAAGCTGGATTTACCCGCTGCAACTTCCCCTGAATAACATTACAAAAAAACAATTGAAGTAATAATACGCCCGTTTGTATATATATGCAGGTTAGTTGGTAGTTGGTTTTTAAAGTTTTTTAAATTATGTCAGATATTCTAACTTATAATTAGAATTCAGACAAAGATAAAGTTGTTCTTAAATATTAGGTTTGGTTGTTGTCTACTTGACACATTCCCCGTTTCCATTCTTTATTTCAGAAGAAAAAAGAAAATAACATAAAAACTGTTCGATAAGTTTTTTTCATTATAAGTTTAATGCTTAAAATGATTCATTATAGAGGAAATTTGCTATTTAAACTCGTTTAGCAAACATTTCTTACGAAAAAAAAAGTTAACATACAAATAACCTCATCATTGGTACCAGGATTATATTTTGCGCGTTTCGTCTACAAACGACTCATCAGTGACGCTCGATTAAAAAAAAATATAAAAAAATAACAGGCCCAATAAGTACGAGGTTGAAGACAATGAGGAAAAAAAATTCTAAAATTAACATCAATATTAAATCAATTGACAGTTATTTACCGAGATTCGAACAGCGTCAATTTTTAAGGAAGAGGCAAATCAAGAGATTAAAGAAAAATGGAATGGTTCGTGGTGATATTGATTTATCTATATCTCTAATCCTGATGTTTCTAGTGGTTACTTTGGGAAAAATGATTTATCTATAACTATTATCCTGATGTTACTAGTTGTTACGTAGCGAAACATGAGTCATGCGACTGTCATACACGTGAGAGATTTAGCTAGCTATAAAGCCAGGTCAGAGAATCCTATACTTTATCTAGTTTGTTCGTTGTGATAAATGTCTTACCTATGATTCCAATCCTGAGACATTCCCATACTCTTACTAGTTGTTTTCGTTTCTCGTTAACTTGTAAATGTATTGCATTTTCTTGTCGTCCTAGAGCATACTGTTGTATTATGGCCAGTGTTAGTCTATCTATGCAATCATCCCCAAGTATGTCTTCTATTCGTTTGTAGAAAGTACAGCATGTTTGAAAAGTTTTATCAAGCTTTTTTAATTCTTTTCTTAACTTATCCTGAAATTTATAATACATGAATCTTCTTTTCATTTCTTTCTTTTTCAAATTTTCGTTTTTTTTTATTGGAATACATACCTAGCTGGACATTTTTTTATTAGAGGAATTATTTAAAGATAGCTGGATTAAACATATCACGAAGGTTTTAATGTATGTGGTTTTTTTTTATTTTATATAAAAGAACATATACGTGACAAATTTCAAATATATGTAGGAGTCTAGAGACTATAAAAAAAACCTCAGCAATCAATGTCAGATTGCTCAACGGAGATAAACAATGAGCACAATTTACACATTGTACTTATGGTTAAGGTAGACAAATATATCGCTTACTAATATTTAAATAAAAATGAAAGAATTGTTACTTCATGCACATGCTAATCAAAACTGTATAATACTGATAGCAAAAATTCGTCATGATCATTATAATTATAAGGACAAGTGTACCATGGATAATGATATTGTAACGATAAGTAGTTTTGACGTGTATCTCGTTCAAAATGATGAATATCTCAAAGAGCTTAAAACAGTTATTATACCCTACGATTAATAATATGTTTATATGAAAAAAATTTAAAAGTAAACCAGAGGCAAAAGATACCAAAGATACATTTAAAGTAATATGTCAAAAAGTTAACTAACAGCCCCATGGCAAAAATTAAAAAGAAAGATAAGCAAAATATAAGATATAGATAAATAATCTATGTAAAGCTTACAAGAGGCGAGTCCTGAGCTTCGGCCATTTCTGGTCAAACATACCCGTCCAACATAAATAACACATAAGTTAAACTAACATTTATGCTCCGATAATAAATAGGACACTTTTTATCATATGATTAGCATTTTGTACTGATAGTAAATGTACCAATAATAAATGTACTTACGTTTCATCACAATGTCAATCTGAAAATGGACTTGGTTTTCCCGTTTGAATGGATTTTCACTATTATTGTTTGGGGGCCCTTTATAGCTTGCTGTTCCGTGTGCGTCAATGCTCCGTGTTTAAGGCCGTACCTTGGCCTATAATGGTTTACTTTTATGAATTGTTACTTGGATGGAAAGTTATCTTATTGGCACTCATACTACATTTACCTATATCTATATATTGAAAGTAGTTAAGAATGGCATTTATCAACTATTATCAAATACAAATTTTTCGTTCTATATTTGTTGACCATGGAAACTAGCCAAATTACCCAAGAAACTTCCTCTTGCTTCTTCAGTAATCATGTTAAATTTCCCGTAAAAAAACCCACGTTACATGTAGGTGCTTAAATGCACATATTAAAAAAGAAAAACAGGATAAGCATTCGAAAAATAACAAGGGATTGAGGCGAACGACCTTCTGGAGTACAAAGTTAAAAACTAAAGAGGCGATATGATACATTTATACATATTATCATCCTGATTACAAATACAAAAATGTGTGTATTTGTGTCGTAAATTCATTTTAGTGCTCATTTTTATTCTGGTTAACATGTCGAAATGTACTATTTTATCATTCATTTGTATATTTTTACTTCTATCCTGAATGTTTTTGAATTTATTTGTACTATAACCCTGTCGTGTCATGTTGTCATTTTAGCTGTATTTTTTAACATTGTCACAAGAGCGGCAGATTTGGCAAACCATAAAATGTGGTCCAACCCACCAATTTTTATCAAAATATCCTGTACTAAGTCAGGAATACGAAGTTGTTAACTTAAAGTTATTTCTATGTATGTTACATTGTTGATTGTTTTTGTTGCACTTCAGTGTTTCTGTTGTTCCGTTGTTTTCCTCTTATAGGTGGTGTGTATCCCTCGGTATTAGTTTGTAATTGTGGATTTTTTTTTCTCTCAATTGATTGACTTTTATACTACTGTTGCCTTCATTTAAGTCGTTTAAATACAAAGAACAAGTTATCAACATTTGAAACCTGTATTTTTGTATTTTTATATTTCATGTTTACTAAAAATGAGCACCCCACTCTACCTTCTAATTCTATAAAAAAAAAAACACACAACTCAGAACTATTACTAATTCACTTGGACTATACTGATATGCAGACCTAAAAACAAAAAGAAATATATCATAAAATAGTGATTGAAAGATTCATAACACTTTGAAAGGATAATTCAGACACGTGTTACACGGGGAGCATGTTTGTTTACAAATAATAATGTCACGTGATCGCGCACTGACCTCGCATGTTGCATCGCCCTTACAATTCACTAATACATAACCATTTTCATGCAAACATGCAACGTGAATTTGATTGGTTATCAAATAATACAGAAATAATGCATGAACCGTTAAAGAAAAATTATTTCATCAAATAAATAGATAGATGCGATTTTCACTTTCGACACGAATAGGTCGGGTTGACATTTCTGTCATCGGAGATAGTATTGAGATTAATCGGATAAAACGGACCGTCAAAAAGGTCTAGAGAAGCACATCAGTAGAACCTTAACATGAATAAGTAATACTTACCAAAAATTCTCTAATTGATAAACTATATAACTGAAATTGCACAATAATAACGGTAAATAATTTTGCTGATGGTGATGATACTGGTTAAATTGGCGCGAAAAAATATTCATACTCCTATTGATTTACGTAAAAAAAATGTATAGAATTGAATTCGACTACAGTTCAGCATAAAAAAACGTGAATATGCAAAAGCCTGGTAATATGTTAATGATAAAGTGTGTATAAATTTTCGTAAACGAAGTTACCTGTATACTTCACCAAGAATTACATTTGAGCGCAAAGATCTGTATGTGTGATTTGGCTTATGTAACATCGTCAATCGGAACTACTCGGCTATTCACTTCGTGCAACCAGAAAGGCCGAGTAGTTCCGACTGGTAACAAAGTACAACATGATTAATGGAATTTTTTGCGTTGCTATTAAATCATTGAGGCCACGTGATTGAGGCCATCTATTTTTATTGCGGGTTCCACATATTTAAATCGGAATTATAGAAAAAATGGAATGTTGTGAGCAGAATCAAAACAGAAATGATGAACACTGCAACATTTCCAGCAAAATATAAATAGGATGGAGGATCTGTGTATTCACATTATTTGTAAAACTCTCCTTATTCCTGTGAAGCGTGTGCTTTACATCGAGGCTTATTATGCTAAGCATCGACGCCACAGTACTTCAACCAATCAGACAATGTTTATTTGGGGCATTCGATCTATTCTTACTCAGATTTTGGATTATTTTAATCGAAATTATAGAAAAATTGAATATTGTTAGTACATATAAAATAGAAAAAGATGAATACTTTTAGCTAGAGATAATTTGGATGGGGGTTTTGTGTATTCACATTATTTGCACAACTCTCCTTACTGATGCCATATTTTGGAATTTCCGTGACCTAAATGGTTCGCGAAAATTAATATTTTTATATATAGTATAGTAAATATGCTTTGTCTATATGACTGTATGTGTTTCTTTGATAATATGACGTGGCCCTGTACTTATACATCCCGTTTTTTTGTTTTTTTGGCAATGTTTGTTTACGTATTTGTTTCATGTAATACCGATTAAGTTAATAACACGATGTTAACTGCTGTTCCTCTTATTTTGACATTTTAACCTGTTATATCTGTTTGTTTCGTTCACATATCGATGGCAATCTAATGGAATTTTATGCGAATGTCATACAGAATACAGCTTATAGAATTTGTAAACAATGTACAAATTATGTAAGCTGTATTTTGTTTGACATTCGGATAAGTTCGCGAAAAATAAAGTGTAATAATTTCAGTAAATTGTCATGGAAATTGCAATTTATCAAAATTATTACATTTTCCAAAATATCACCATCATCTAAAACTATAAACGGGACTACGTTCTTTTAAACTTTTGATTAAAACATCTTTTTGTCATAATAAAATAACATATAAATTATCACCTAAGAAGAAACTATTGTACAAAATTTATTACCGAGATCACCCTCATGTTTAAGTGGGGTTCGTGTTGCTAAGTCTTTAGTTTTCTATGTTGTGTCTTGTGTACCATTACTTGTCTGTTTTTCTTTTTCTTTGTTAGCCATGGCGATGTAAGTTTATTTTCGATCTTTGAGTTTGACTGTCCCTCTGGTATCTTTCGCCCATCTTGTTCGAAATTAAATTCGAACTTTATGAGTTCCATATGTCCGATTTGCAGGAATATGACAGTTGATATTCATTCCTTGTTGGGTTTGTGCCTTTGAGTTTGGCCATTTCATTAGGGACTTTCCGGTTTGAATTTTCCTCAATATTTCTGTTATTCAACTTTCTACTGGATCGAAAGAGCCAAACATTATATATTTTTGAAATTGTAAAATTGTTGATTTTACAACTTCAACCTTTATAGCCAAGTTTTTACAATTGCAAAGATAAGATACGTAAAGCCCAGTTGTCACTAGTAAAATTAGCATGGTAAAATAGGCTAAATTTTTGTTAATGTTATAGACAATTTGGTTCAACAAATATATATTACAACTTGGTTCAAAAAATATTTCGATTACATTTGTACTCGTATTGTGAATATTCTATGTAATTAATAACGTAACAGTTGATATGTTGATAAACAACACTAAAATAGATTTGCTATTAACTTACAACTTTGAATAGTTAAGGTACGACTGCGACCAACTTATCTGTGTGGTCTATTTTCTAGACACTTCCTTGTCCTTGTACATGGATAATTATCATCCAATCATTTTCTGCATTGGTGGTAATCTAGATCACATGAATATGCATCACATGAAAATTATGTTTTATTAACCCACTAACATTTGTCATATATATTGTAATATTGCGCGTTAATAATAGATATAATGATGAAATATGTCATCGTTATCAACTTCAACAAATATTTAAATTACATAACTTAATAAAGTTTATTCATTACACAAAATTCTAGGGCAAAATGAGACTAGAAGAGAATCACAAAATGTGATTCAGTACAAACGATTCCAAGTACCAACCACTCCTGAATTAAATTTTATTTTAACAAAGAAGTCATCATACTACCAAAGACTGCAACTAAACTCATCATAGATACCAGGACTAAATTTAGTATATACGTCAGACGCGCGTTTCGTCTACAAAAGACTCATTAGTGACGCTCGAATCCCAAAAAGTTCAAAAGGCCAAATAAAGTACGAATTTGAAGAGCAAAATTTCTAAAAGTTTTGCAAAATACAGCTAAGGTAATCTATGCCTGAGGTAGAAAAGCCTTAGTTTTTCAAAAAATCTAAAATTTGTAAACAGTAAATTTATAAATATAACCATATCAATGACTATTCATGTCAGCACAAAAAGGTTCTGACTACTGGGCTTGTGATACCTTCGGGGAAATAAATCTCCACCAGCAGTGGCATGGACCCAGTGGTTGTAAATAAACTCATCATAGATACCAGCACTAAATTTAGTATATACGCCAGACGCGCGTTTCGTCTACAAAAGTCTCATCAGTGACGCTCGAATTCAAAAAAGTTAAAAAGGCCAAATAAAACTTGTACGAAGTTGAAGAGCATTGAGGACCAAAATAACTACAAGTTTTGCCAAATACAGCTAAGGTAATCTATGCCTGAGGTAGAAAAGCCTTAGTTTTTCAAAAAAAATCTAAAATGTGTAAACAGTAAATTTATAAATATAACCATATCAATGACTATTCATGTCAGCACAAAAAGTGCTGACTACTGGGCTTGTGATACCCTCGGGGAAATAAATCTCCACCAGCATTGGCATCGACCCAGTGGTTATAAAATAACTCATCATAGATACCAGGACTAAATTTAGTATATACGCCAGACGCGCTTTCGTCTACAAAAGTCTCATCAGTGACGCTCGAATCCAAAAAAAGTTAAAAAGGCCAAATATAAACTTGTACAAAGTTGAAGAGCATTGAGGACCAAAATGACTACAAGTTTTGCCAAATACAGCTAAGGAAATCTATGCCTGAGGTAGAAAAGCCTTAGTTTTTAAAAAAAAATCTAAAATTTGTAAACAGTAAATTTATAAATATAACCATATAAATTACAATTCATGTCAGACACAAAAGTGCTGATTACAAGACATGGTTTATCTCAACTATGTTGTTTTATCAATTTCATAGTATGCAGTTTTGCTTTCCATTTTGATTTTCACTAAAATATATAAAAAAAACATCAAACGTTTATAAAAATCCCCAAATAAGGGCAAACACACTTAAATGGAATCATTTAATGCTTTGAGTGATTTGGAAAAAATAAAATCACATAAGTGCTGAACTCCGAGGAAAATTCAATCGAAAAGTCCCTAATCACATGGCAAAATCAAATGAAAAAAACACATAAAAAACGAATGGACAACAACTGTCATATTCCTGACTTGGTGCAGGCATTTTTAAATGTAGAAAATGCTGTTTAGTTACTATCGACGCATGTGTTCTCGCTCCTACTGTTCCTCAGTTTTTGGTCGTTATCTTGCTTAGTCTATTTACAATCGCTTTACGAGATTAAAACGTCGGTAAACAACTGTCACATTTGTCGGACTATCTTATAACGTTATTGAAATATTACACACAAAAAACATGACATCTATTCAAAACTGGACTTTTAAGGGCAACAAATATAAAGATCGTGCTTCTGTAGTGGTTCCCAGATATGATCTTTATGTGTCATCTCATAGAGACATACCTTTGGAACGTTGCCATGAAAAGTGGCGAAAATTGAATTCTAAAGGGAGTTCCTATATTTACAGTATTGCAACATAGTCATATTTCAAATTTCATTATAGGTGTTACAGTCATTGTCTAACATTTCGAAACAATGGGCAAAACGTAAAAAATAATCTGAGATTGTCATTTTAAGGAAATATTACTTGTATGATGGTAGAGATTTTTGATAATTCTCTCCATTTCACTATATCTATTATATTAAATATGTGTGTGAATGACAAATAATGGCAACAATAGTATACCGCTGTTCAAGTCATAATTGTTTAAGCGAAATCAAATCAGGGTCCCTAACCAAAACAGAGAGAAACATATCAACTATAGACTATCTGATAACAGTGTATTCCTGACTTGATACAGGACATTTTAAGGAAAAAATGGTGGATTGAACCTGGTTATATGGCTAGCCAAACCTTCCTCTTTTATGGCAATATCGAAAATACCGCTAGAATGACAGGAATACAGTACAAATAAACACAAGAAAACTCAGGACAGAAAAAATACATGAATAGGTACATTACAACTTGTAAACCACAGATTGACAATGGACAACTCCCATAAGTATTTCGGGATAGTTCAGGTCAAGTTAAGCGTGTATGTATTGGTTTCAGAGAAGAGTTTTGAAAAGATTACGATGGCAATAGTGCTCTAAATCACAGCATTGTCAGTGCTGTGATTTAGCCATTTTTTCACCTTCAGGTAGACAGACATTTTTTTTTTATCTTATTTTTGATAAAAAAAATTATACAATCATTAATGTTAAAGATTAATGTAGAAACAACAATCAAAATATTGGATAAGTGATTAAAACCAAAACTGGATTGAATCATAGAATGTCATCATTTTCATTATTATTTATTATTTCACTAAAAAAAATGCCATTTTTCCCTTATCAAATTCACCCCTTTTAGCTCAAGAAATTTTCAGAAAAAAGTTTACTTCTTTAAAGGTACACGACAATCAAAGTAGTCGAAATCACTGATAAAAAGACTAAAATACAATGTAAAGACTTCATAATATCAAATCATGTATCAATTGATATAACAACGTATATTTGGAACATATAAAGCTTCTAGTCAGTAGACATCTAATAGCAGATGTGACACTTTTGAAATGCCTTATAGACTTCAAATGTGAATGGGGAAGGAAAAGTTGATCGTTTAACACTTATATCAATTTAATTGTGACGATGGTAATACAATGAGCAAAATGACGGTTCTAATTAGTAGATTGTGATCTCATTACCCTTCCGGGGCACATGAGATCACCCCCGGTATTTGCAGGTATATGTGTTACTCCTTATTTAGTTTTCTATTCATATACCATCATAAAATTGTTGTCTGATGGTTAAAAATTTTAATTTAATTTGTTTTGCTCTTGGTATATGCAACTTCATGAAAATATTAATTTTCTTTCAATATTATGGACATTTTTTTTTATTTTTTTTTTACTAATTGTGACTTGGATGGAGAGTTGTCTCATTGGCACTCATACCACATCTTTTATATCTATACATATATCAAATTTTATCAGGAGTGGTTCAATCAAAACAAACTACATGTACTTGTGAAACTCAAGCAGAAAACTAATTTGATGAACATGTAATTTATTTCTAAATAGACACTTAGATTAAGTTGAACCGGTTATCTACTCACTATGAAAATCTTGAAGAGAATGGCAAAATTGGTAACGTTGAAATTATTTGTTGAGAAATTTTACAATTTCATCATTAACTGGTTTACTTTTATGAAAAACTTGGTCATCAAATGTTGATTGCAATGATCAATGGATAGGGCAACACAAGTGAAACAGAAACTTGTTTTGTTGACTTCTGATGCTTTTTCAAGTTTTCTGTGTAGCTTGTGTTGTTTTTTAAACTGATGATTTTTGGTAACTCCCTTGACAGATTCAAAGTGAAGACACATAAGCAAATATTAAGCTTTCAAATTAGTGGTCACCGATTTGACTCAAATTCTCATATTTGATTTATGATAATGTTAAACATTTATCTAAACTACCAAAAGTCTAAAATAAACAGTTTACAGAGCATGGGGTAGATAATATGTAGGTTTGTTTTGTGTTTATATTCATCCTTAAAGTAGACAGAGATGGAAATAACATTATTGTTGAAGACTGTATTTGACCTTAAGTCTTTAGTTTCCAAGACAGAACTATCTCACTGATGTATACCTTGCATCTCTTTTGATATCCAATATTGTGATAAGTAACTCTATGTGTTGTTTTTCAATGTGGAATATAATTATCCTCAGACTAAATAAAGATCCAGTGCTAATAAAACTATTTATTAAAACTAATATATAATATGAAAATAGAAATTACATTGGAAAAACTGGGGACTAACAGCTGCATTCACATAATAAACATTAAGAGTTATCCCCCTTTTAACATATAAATGAAAATTAATATATACAGAAAACTTGGGGGATAAGATAAAATTTGATGATAAAAGTATACAATTTTATCGAAAAGTCCAGCATGATTAAAATTAACACCTTAATACCTCAGTAGGTAAATAAAATAACCAAACTCAAAAAACAGTATGAGTATCAAATATAAGAGCTCTTCATTAACAATACAAATTTGAGCTCATAAGTACATGAAAAATGAAAAATAAAATAACAACCCATACGTCAGCATGAGTAGAGAGTAAAAGCTCATACGTCAACATGAGTACAGAGTTAAAGCTCATACGTCAGCATGAGTATAGAAAAGATCTAACATCATGCATGATAAGAATTAAAGAAACTCATACGTCAGCATGAGTAGAGAGATTTAAAAAACTCATACGTAAGTATGAGAAGATGTAAAAGAAACTCATACGTCAGCATGAGTAGTATAAATGCAACCCATACGTCAGCATGGGTACAAATTAAGACCTCATACGTCAGCATGAGAAAGTAAAAAGAAAATCATACGTCAGCATGAAAAGTAAATAATAGCTCATACGTAAGCATGAGAAAATATAAAAGAAACCCAAACGTAAGCTTGAGTAGTATAAAAGAAACTCATACGTCAGCATGAGTAGTGAAAAAAAAAAAAAAAAAGAAAATCATACGTCAGCATGAAAGGTAAATAAGAGCTCATACGTAAGCATGAGTAAATATAAAAGAAACCCAAACGTCAGCTTGAGTAGTATAAAATAAACTCATACGTCAGCATGAGAAGAGAATAAAAGAAAATCATACATCAGTATAAACAAAACAAAAAACAAAAAATGATACAAAATTAAGGTCATAAAATTACGGGTATACGTTCATGTATATACAACAATAGTAATGACTACTAAATAGTCCCCAGAGGCACTGGCAACAAAAGGAGAGAGGTGGGGATGGTGGCGGAAATTTAAAATATGAAAATCCAATCAAAATGTAATGAAAATATCTGATGACAAAAGGGGCACTGCTATTGATCCAAGAGCAGCAATATAGATGACGTATATCCCAAAATAATTTGAAAATGAGGCTAACATGATAAAGAGGTACAAATGGGGAAAACCTATCTTTGACTAAAACTAAGTTAATCCTTTATATAAACATCAATTATCCAAATAATTGTTAATTTATATTCATCCTTAAAGTAGACAGAGATGGAAATAACATTATTGTTGAAGACTGTATTTGACCTTAAGTCTTTAGTTTCCAAGACAGAACTATCTCACTGATGTATACCTTGCATCTCTTTTGATATCCAATATTGTGATAAGTAACTCTATGTGTTGTTTTTCAATGTGGAATATAATTATCCTCAGACTAAATAAAGATCCAGTGCTAATAAAACTATTTATTAAAACTAATATATAATATGAAAATAGAAATTACATTGGAAAAACTGGGGACTAACAGCTGCATTCACATAATAAACATTAAGAGTTATCCCCCTTTTAACATATAAATGAAAATTAATATATACAGAAAACTTGGGGGATAAGATAAAATTTGATGATAAAAGTATACAATTTTATCGAAAAGTCCAAATACAGATGCGAAGCAGCTGTAGCCCCAAGTTTAATTCTCCTTTTATTGCCAGTACAAAAGTTTAAGACAAGGAAATTGATGAAACTAACTGATTTTGAGCTTGTTGAATTACTTTAGGGCTGGTATGAATATACCTAGTATAACAATCTGATGACCACCTGCCTAAAGTTTTAATTAAGTGGTCTTCTAATCTTACTTCCTGTGCTGTTGTTGCTGCTCCAATTCTGAAAGAATGCCCATTATAATTTTTGCTTTCAAGGCCTAAATTTTCTAAAATAATTTTGACATTTTTTATAAAAAATTGTCTACTTAAAGGATTGCCATCATCAGAGACAAACAGGGCATCAGATGTAATACTTGACATTTTCTTTCGAAGAGACAAATAATTTTTAATAGCAAAGCAAGGACAAATAGTGTGTCCACTTTTGTATAAGGGTATAGTGACACCTTGTCTGAAAGGATCTGTTTTTGATTTTTTCAAATGTAATAAAATGTGATCTTCAAAAATTGCTAAATCACCAACACACAAATGTGTTTCCGAATCAAAGTTGCTAAGTATAGTGAACTCTCCACAACGCAAAAAAGCAAAAAAAAGCTACAACACAAGCTGCTTCTAACATAACATTGTTAAAAAGACTGAAAAAATTGTTTCTCAATAGCATAACCATTTTATACAACAAAGACATAGTAATTGGCAATCTAGGCCTTTTTACACAACCTTTCTGCTTCTTTTTTAAACCATTTAAAATAGATTGTAAACATAATAATGGCTTGCCATATTGTTCTAAAGGACTAAATCCTGCATATTGCAAGTAATAATATCTTATACTACATAAAATACAGTTTAATAGTACTATATTTTAAGCTTTTATGTTCATCGCAAAAGGCAACAAATCTCATTAACAAAGTTTCTGAAACCGGCGGCATTTCATTTGAAGTCCAGAATGATCCCTGTAGTAAGGAGAACTTCTTATATAAGTCAAAACCTGTAGTGTAATGCGATCTTGTACTGTCTGCTACAGAATACTTCCATAATGTCTCTACTGAGCTGTCCAGAGAATGTCTGAAAGCTGTGGGCAAGGAGTGACTGTTGCTTCTGCTAGAGGCGCTAAAAGTCTGAACTTGTTCATCTGTAAACGAGACAATGCATCAGCAATTACATTAGATTTTCCCGGTAAATGTTCACTATAAACAGCAAAGTTATAAGTTGCAGCACACATTGTAAGTTTACGCATTAATTTCATAATGTTTGTTTCTTTCGATCGACCTTTAGCAATAATGTGGACTGTTGCTAAATTGTCACAATAAAAGAGAATCCTTTTTCCACACCACTCCTTACCCCATAGAACAGCTGCAACAACTATAGGATAAAGTTCCAAGAAGGCCATAGAAGCGGCAAAGTCAGATTTGCATGGTAAATTGTCGGGCCAACGGTCACAAAACCATTTATGCTGGTAATATCCACCAAATCCTATTAATTAGGACGCGTCTGTATAAAGCATCATATCTGCTGCTCTAGTTAAAGTCTTTTCATAAAAGAAATTGATACCATTCCAATTTTTCAAAAAAGATAACCACATATATAAATCAGCTTTGCACTCTTTGTTTAAATGAACATGATAAAAACTCTCTTTGACAGATGACATTAACTTGTACAAATAACTAACAAAAGAGCGTCCTGGAAGAATAACTCTAGTTGCAAAATTTAAATGTCCAAGCAACTGTTCAAGTTCTTTCCTAGTACAGGACTTTTTACTTAAAATTAAAGTTATAAAATCTGTAATTCTTTTTACTTTGTCTTGAGGCAATCTAGCTTGCATATTTACAGTGTCTAATACAATGCCTAAATATTCTAATACACAAGAAGGACCAACAGTCTTTTCCTTTGATAAAGGAATACTTAATTTGTTGAAAATTAAAGAAAGTAAAGCCATTGTTCTTTCTCCACAATCAGTAGGCCTATCAACTGTCAAAAAATCATCTAAAAGATGAAAAATTACATTAATGTTATAATTATGTTTGGCTATCCAACATATACTTCTTGACAACATATCGAATAACTTAGGACTAACTAGATCGACAACCGAAAGGAAGTCTTACATAATGATAATAAAAATTATGCCATTTAAAACAAAATAAATGCCATTGGGAAGGTAAAATACCCAATTGTTTAAATGCATCGCAGACATCTACCTTACAACAAATGCTATTAACACCATAATCTTGAATTGCATTGATTGCATCGTCAACTTTAATGTAACTAAGTGAACATAAATCTTTGTCTATCAAATCATTCACACTATCATGATCACAGCTGTTGTGAGGCGAGGAAAGATCCAATATAAGTCTTTTCTTAAACGAATATTTATGTACTGCTATTCCGATTGGACTAACCCTATAAACAGAAAAAGGGGGGTGTAAAAAAGGTCCCTGAATGAAGCCTTTAACCAATTCATCTTGAATTAGAGCAGTAACTGAATCTGGATCTTTCCTTGCTGACAAAGCATTTTTACATTCATAAGTAGAAATATTAATGTCAGAAACTAACATATCAAAACCATATCTAACACTGTTACACAGTAAGCTAACAAAGTTTCTGTCGGGGTGGTTTCTTAGCTCAAATTCTAACTGGTCACAATTTATAGGTGAAGAGGCTGTAAAGTCGGAAGGTAGTCATTTTTTAGGTTGAGATTTACTGCTTGCTTTAACTGAGTTTATATCGTTGTGTTGATAACCTTCTTTGTAGTTTTGACAAGTAGCTTTGCCATGTGTTTTACTTTTACACGTTTTACAAGCATGAACATATTTACAATAAGGTTTAGTGCAACCTTTAAATCCATTGAAATTGTTGCAGACGGGTAAACCATCTACAAAAATGACATCACGGCCAAGAGAATCAGGTGTATTTCTAGATGAATTAGAATTTCTTTGAGGCTGAAAATTTTGTTGCTGTACACTACACATAACGGTGGAGTGGGTTGTTGAGTGACACTTTCTACATGTGTTGATCTTAGAACCTGCACATACCATATTGCGTAAATCTGAGTCCCCTTTTGACCAATCTATTTTTATGTTGTGCTGAATTAGCATGACGGCACATTTAGCTGAGAACATTTTATGATATTCATAAAAACAGTCTGGCCAGATGTTTGCTGTTTCAATGATGTGTGACAAGTATAAGTCTAACTCCTCGTTTCTGTTAGGGAAAGCTGTACCCATAATACGTTTGTAACGCCCAAAGGCAGTTACAAATTCGTCCATTGATAAATTTCTCTGGAGTCTTACATCAGATTCCTTATTCTTTTTCATAGTAGAGTGTTCATAGTTAGGAATTAATAATATATTTAGATTGACATCTTTACCTGTAATGATATCGTTCCGTAGTTCGGGGGAAACCATGTCAACAGCTGAAAACGATGAAGCTGGGAATCCAAATTTTCCTGGAGTTGATGAATTAGAAGAATAAACGGGAATAGTGGAATTAAAAGACGGCGCAATGCCTAGGGAAGTTGAACCATGTCCTAAAGCCGTTGATAGATTGAAACTTGGCTGTATCTGCTCTCCTTGTTTATTCATTTGTTGCATAGATTGCTGGCATAGTTGAATTGTATTCATCAAGAGGTTTTGCATGTTTACATTTTGATTGTTATTGTTTACGGTTGCGTGCGCAGATGCAGCAGTATGTTTATTTTAGTCTAAACGCCATCTAATTAACTATTGATTTGACCTCAGATGACCATTTAAGCAATGTAAACATGAATAAAGATATGAATAGATTATCCCAACACGTGCAATTGGATTTTTTTTTAGGTATGTTTCAGTTTAATTTATAGATTAAAAATATATGTTTCTCATTGTTTTTAACTGTATAAGAATGTTTTTATATGGACCAAATCAGTAATCAAATGATTTACCGTAGTTTCACCTTCATTGTTGACATTCTTTTTTTTTAAATTACCAGTACACATACAATGCATGCCTTATCAATCTCTAGCAAGGGGTTAAATTAAAGTTCACATGAATACGGATTTAATAAGATTGATTCATTCACTTGCAAGTGAATGAGTAATTATCTATGTTTCTTCGCTAAATTTGACAAAATTGAACCATTTTGGCTGCTAAAAGCAAATTAATATTTCACTATTTCACTTTCATCATTGATTGAACAAAAAAAATCAGACTTTAGTTTTTTATATATCTCTTAGCTAGTGCCCCTTTAATAATCTATATTCACTACCCAGACCACAAGGTAGTATAAACAATTATGAATTTTTAGAATGATAGACGCTACAAATAGAAAGTCTTCTATATACGCTTGTTTAATCTAGCCCTTTATAACAAGTGGAAAAGAATCCAAAAATATATCTACTTCTGTTCACTCTGTTTGCTCTAACACACTGCCTGCTGACATTTTAAAATATGTCATTATTTGATTTTGGAAAAGATAAAATTACTACACAGCTAAGGAGGAGTGGATAAACATCTTCTGATGTACACAAGTATATGTAAACAAATCATCAATAAGCAATAAATAAACTTCTAATAGGTTTATTTTTCAGATCTCTAACAATTAAAAATAAAATATCCATAACAATGATTATACATAAAACTTTATTCCATCTTAAACATTGCACTTGTATTATATTTGAATAAGACAGTCCTATATCAAATAGCTGTGTTTAAACATTTCTTTCAATGATTGATGTTTTAAAATTACAAGAACATTTTCATGGATAAATGTCAAATTTGAAAATATGTTATTTTACTTCATTAAATGAAAACACAAAACCGAAACTAAATAACAAATTAATGATACCAGAAACAAGAATGTGTCCATAGTACACGGGTGCCCCACTCACACTATCATTTTACATGTTCACTGGACCGTAAAATTGGGGTCAATACTTTAATTTGGCATTAAAATTAGAAAGATCATATCATAGTTAACATGTGTACTAAGTTTCAAGTTGAATGGACTTCAACTTCATCAAAAACTACCTTGACCAAAAACTTTAACCTGAGCTTCACGCTATCTTTTTCTTTGATCAGTGGACCATGAAATTGGGGTCAATACTTTAATTTGACATTAAAATTAGAAAGATCATATCATAGGGAACATGTGTACTAAGTTTCAAATTGATTGGACTTCAACTTCATCAAAAACTACCTCGACCAAAAACTTTAACCTGAAGCGGGACGAACGAACGGACCAATGAACGAACGGAGGCACAGACCAGAAAACATTATGCCCCTCTACTATCATAGGTGGGGCATAAAAATGCCTCCCATGTTTAATTTCTTCCTTGTTAACTGTTCTAGTACATGGTATCAATAATAAGAGATGTGGAGTATTTGTCAATAAGACAGCAGACCATCGTCACAAATAAAAAGATTAATATACACCTTTTTCCAATAGACAAGTGTTTATATAATGTCAACCTTTAAAGAGATAAATAAATTATTCTGAAATTTATACAATTGTAAGACATTCTGATGCTAATTATGATTGTAAGAACACAGAATTGTAAAAGAAATGTTATAATGTTGTATGGTCTCGTAAATCTATTGATATTTGGTTCAACTGATTCTTTTTATGATATACTTATGTTTCCTAACAATCCCATCCCCAGAATTATTTCACTGTAGATATTTTATGTTTTGTACAGATCCCCACCCCCAGAGTTATTCCATAGCAGATATTTTAACAGTGATTTGTTTCAACAGTTCATGGGACTTGTCCTGTAATTCTGGACTGGAGTCACCAGACATGGCTGACAAGGCATCTTGTACTTTAGACAGAATGTCACTGGATAATATACCATCAACATCTGAAATATAATAAATAACTGTTACTATGGGAATACCATGTCACTTTGATAAAGATCTCATTCTTTTAAATGATGTTTGAAATTATTCAAATGTTTAAAGGAATCATACAAAACAATGATACATATTCTAAATGTCTTCCACCATATGGTTAGAAAGGGGTTAGGACCTTTTGCATCAAAATCTGTTTTTTTTATGCTCAGGATTTCAGGATTGGTCCTCTCAGGATCAGGGAATTCTTTTTTTTTCAAATTTTGGGAGTTCAGGAATTCAATTTCTTGGGATTTCATGTAGAAAACACAATATTTTATTTGAATATTATCAAGACCCCTTTATATAATTTAACTCACCTATGACTTTATTTATAAGTTGTTCTGTTGTACTTAATGCTTCATGTCGTATCACAGTATACTTTATATTACCTGAAACATAAAACATAGTCATCAAAACAAAGTATTTATATACTATGTCCCTTTTGAGTTAAACCTTCTCCAAACAGGTATAATAAAAAAACAAAGTTATACTGTGTCCACTTGGGTTAAACCTTCTCCATACAATGTTGAGGTAAAACCTTTTTTTATATGTCATATTATCTTAATCTTGATGACTTGCTGTTTATATTTTACTGGTCGATAAAATGATCAAACCCCACGGGAGTAGGTAAAGTAAGGGATGATTTTGGCCTCAAATTTCAGGTTCATCGAATGAAAGATTTTGTACACTTTTTAAACACTTAAGTGTCTATTTAAATTGATTCAATAAGTTTAAGTAAAAGATTTTAACTGATTTAGTCATTAAAAATGCTCCGATTCAAGCTTAAATATGAAAAATCTATAAAATATGTCAAAAAACCTAACTTTGGAGATGGTTTTTGTCAAAAATAAAAGTGGACGCATTTGCGTTCATCCTCAACCTTTATATATGTTATGTATTATCATCAAATACAACTTATAATTCAATATTATGAATGAACACGAATGTGGCCACTTTCATTTTAGACGAAAACCGTCTGAAATTTAACTAAAATGCTCAAATTGTGAGGATTTCAGTAATTTAGCATGACTTAATGATGCTAGTACCCGATATATGTGCATTGTTTTGTCAAAAACTGCCCATATTTATGTAGCAGAAGCAATCTTCTTTCCAATAAATAACCAAAAGTTTACATTTTAAAAGTTTTGTAAAACTGCTATATTTTTGAGCCAATAAGGGGTCTTACTGAACCTACTCCTTCCAGCAACTAAATGACATCCACTGGAATTTGATGAGACTGTCAACAAAGTGAGAGGTTTAGTGCTATAAAACCAGGTTTAGTCTACCATTTTCCACAGTTGAAAATGCCTGTACCAAGTCAGGAATATGACAGTTCTTCTTCATTCGTTTTTGGTGTGTTTTGTCATTTGATTTTGCAATGTGATTATGGACTTTCCAAATTGATTTTCCTCTGGAAACTTTCAATAATTTTGTGATTTTACTTTTTTCTAAAATGTGCTATGAAATAAATGTAAAAAACAAGGTCAATCTTTAAATACATGACCATATACCTGGAAAGTCTAATCATTGGACACAAAGTAAACAGAATGAATGGACTTTACTGTTTTAAACTACAAATATTCATTAAAATACAAGCTGGTGTATAACACAAACTTATTCATATCAACTTATATGAATAAAAAATTGTCAATCCCATAAACTGTATGAAAAAACTTTATAGCTAAGATATCATACCTAAAGATGGAATCATGGTTTCTAACATTCTGGTTGTTAAACCTTGGACCACAGCCTTATTTAATAATATTTTATCTTTTTGAAAGATATGGTATCTAAAAAATAACAAAAGCATACACAGTTATAATAGCATACAGAATGGAAACAGGGAATGTGTCAAAGAGACAACAATGCATTGAAAAAAATCACTATCAAGAGGTGGGTTCTGACAACAGATTGCGGCATAAACACAAAAAGGCTATATCGCAGCGATCTGACAACAGATAATAATTTTTTGATGATTATATCTGCAATAGTTTTATATATTGTGCTGTCAATCAACTAGTTTATTTTCACTGGAATATGATTACAATTTATACTTGTTTGATGGACTACATATGGCAGGTTTTAAGTAGTAACATTTTGCATTGACTTTTTTTTATGGAAGAATAATAGATTTATATTTAAAATGTCTCAACTTATTCTATTGTTGAATATTAAAATAAGAAGATTTGGCCAGATTACCAGTGAAAAAACTCCACCAGAGATCAAATGACATAGAAATGAAGAACTATAGGTCTCTCTACAGACTCTAACTATTGAGTTTAATGCTCCTTTTTAAGGTTGCTTTCTCCTTTGAGTTTTTTGCTGCATTTGTTCGATTGTTCTCTCCATTTGGATTTTTGCTACATTTTTATGTTGCTTTTTCTGTTGTTTTTTTTTTTACTTAATTTTTCGGTTGCTTTTTACTTGATGAAATTCCTTTATTAATTGATTTCTATGTCAGTGATACATTACAGGAAAGGATAAGATTATCTTTACCATTACAACATTAGCAGAGGTGGATTGTGGGGGGGGGGGGGGCCCTTATTTGGAAAAAATTGGTTGCTTATATAGAGAATCACTGAAGCACGACTGGAGTGGGCCCCCTCTTAGGTCAGTCAGTGGGCCCCCACTTATGAAAATTTCTGGATTCGCCACTAATTAGACACTAGAAATGTCATTAACTTACCTATCTATCAGTTTAAACAAAGACTTCAGTATTGTCACTTGTATTTTCCATGTGTTATGAAGTAAAGACATCAACAACAAATCACTAAACTTGGAACCGAATTCATCTGAAATAAATAAAGATAAACATGAATGCCAAGCCAAATGTTATATATTTAAAGAAGATTTAATTGTCATTTCTGCTCCATTAACTTCTGTTCCTCAGTTAGACACATGATTAATAATTGTTCTCTCTTTTATGTTTTGGTTTCATCAAATAAAGGATGGAATGCATTTCATTATATTTACTGCCTTAAAATCATCACTTACTAAATATATGTGACCTAGGTAACCTACCTTGTGTTGTCACTGTTAAAGGCCAGGACTGCCCTAAAATTTCAAAATAACAGTTAAATTTCTTTTGTTTCATTTCTGGTTTTATATCATCATCTTCACCATTTTTATTTCCTGCCTAAAAATAGAAGAAAACAAATGTGAAAGATAACAGAAGTTGTACACTAAATATGAGACAATTGTTATAGTTTGATGATTTAGAAGTTGTACACTAAATATGAGACAATTGTTATAGCTTGATGATTTAGAAGTTGTACACTAAATATGAGACAATTGTTATAGCTTGATGATTTAGAAGTTGTACACTAAATATGAGACAATTGTTATAGCTTGATGATTTAGAAGTTGTACACTAAATATGAGACAATTGTTATAGCTTGATGATTTAGAAGTTGTACACTAAATATGAGACAATTGTTATAGTTTGATGATTTAGAAGTTGTACACTAAATATGAGACAATTGTTATAGCTTGATGATTTAGAAGTTGTACACTAAATATGAGACAATTGTTATAGCTTGATGATTTAGAAGTTGTACACTAAATATGAGACAATTGTTATAGCTTGATGATTTAGAAGTTGTACACTAAATATGAGACAATTGTTATAGCTTGATGATTTAGAAGTTGTACACTAAATATGAGACAATTGTTATAGCTTGATGATTTAGAAGTTGTACACTAAATATGAGACAATTGTTATAGTTTGATGATTTAGAAGTTGTACACTAAATATGAGACAATTGTTATAGTTTGATGATTTAGAAGTTGTACACTAAATATGAGACAATTGTTATAGTTTGATGATTTAGAAGTTGTACACTAAATATGAGACAATTGTTATAGCTTGATGATTTAGAAGTTGTACACTAAATATGAGACAATTGTTATAGCTTGATGATTTAGAGCTTAACATAAAGTGGAGACAAAAGTTGTACACTAAATATGAGACAATTGTTATAGCTTGATGATTTAGAAGTTGTACACTAAATATGAGACAATTGTTATAGCTTGATGATTTAGAAGTTGTACACTAAATATGAGACAATTGTTATAGCTTGATGATTTAGAAGTTGTACACTAAATATGAGACAATTGTTATAGCTTGATGATTTAGAAGTTGTACACTAAATATGAGACAATTGTTATAGCTTGATGATTTAGAAGTTGTACACTAAATATGAGACAATTGTTATAGCTTGATGATTTAGAGCTTAACATAAAGTGGAAACAACGGTCTATTGGTGATATTTATTTTTTTGTGCTGTTGGGTAGCTGGCTCCTTAAATTCGTCCATATATATTATTAAAGGTTGCGATTTTAATAATTAGATAATTAGATGACATAATAAGAATCCTTCACAGTTAGATGTATAAAAGTTGCTAAAATTTCATTGCGTAAACAGACACAACTCTTATTGATTACCACTGTTTGAGATACAAGAACAGTTGATGACTAAGCAGCCAGAAAAAAGAGAATAGTTTTAATTTGTGTATATGGCTGGAGAATCTGTCTATAAATTGAATAAAAAAGTACCTTGGATAAATCAGGTTGGGCAATCTGCCAAATTTCTGAGAATCTGTCTAAGGAGTATTCTTCTAAAATATTCCCAGTACACTTGAGGGCCTCTAGTTTATATTCTAATCTTTCCTTCTTAGATTCTTTCATCATTGAATCAACAACCTGTATCAAAATTAAAAAAAAGAAATTTACTTCCTTTCCTCTACATTTTCTTTGTTGACGTCACAAAAAAAGGTAAACATGCAAGCTGATGTCACATGAAAAAAAAAACCACATCTTCTTAAAGATCATTAGAAGGATTAAGTGTGTCTACATATGGTCTATAATCATAAGAGAAACACATTCTACCACCAAATCTTGAGCATTTTGATATTTCTGCACTATTTATAATTGCTTGATTTTAAATATTCCACACTTGGTAATCCTCGTGTATTCAGTTTAAAAAAGTTATTTGTCTTGAGCAAAAATAATGTATTTCACTGGATAAAGTGGTAGAAGTTATTAATAGTATTCTACTTCACCTTTTCAATGCTTGGTTGTCCTTCTGTTTCTTTTGATAAATTTTCCCTAAAACACAAAATTATTCAACACATAAATCTGTAGTGTAAAATTTATATATCATATTATAAAACACTATAGAAAACTTAAAAATAAAATAATGAGGTCATGCGTCACAAATATGGAAGATACCTTCCTCTGTGTGTGACAACCTATTTGGTATATTGATAAATGAAGAATACTGTTTATCAATCTTGTCTTAAATGATTTGTTTGTGTTATAACAGCTGATATCAATTTCAATTTTAATTAAACTTTTAGTGTTAAAAGTAAAATGAGAGATTTTACATCAAAATGATAAACACCTGTATTTTTAGTATTGACTTACTTGCAGTAACAGCAGACAGTGTCTATGGCTTGTATCAGTGTCTCCTGGAAATAAAAGATTTAAACTCTTTTTAAACTGAATTTTATATAGAGAAAATAGTTTTCAAAATTAAAACAGATGACATACTGTTTCACAAGTTCTTATACTGTGAGGATTCTCAAGGATTAGTTTCAATAAAATTCTTTAGTTTTTCAGTTGACTTCTTCAGATTTTTCTCAAATAAAATGAAAAAAAAAGTTACATTTTGTTAACTAGATGGATTACCTCTACAAATGATCTGAAACAATATTATACTTGTAATTCAAGTCAAGATGTTCAACAAAGTTGAGACAAATTCATGTCCTCTTAAATTCTTACCTTGCCTGTCCATATTCTGCCTTGTAACCCTGACAACAAGGTAGTGAGAAGGTTGCCTAAGTGAGGAGGACCTAGCTTGTCCTTGAGTTTCTCTGCCACAGTACTCATGGCATCTGCTGCCTGAGCTTTCGTTGCCCATGATTGGGAATCTATTGAAGTTTGTAACAGCTCCATAATTTCCTGGAGGTATAATCTTATCCCAGCCTCTGTACCTACGGAAATAAATACAGTTAATGATGGAATAAGTTTGTCAGAAAGATATAGGAGTGTTATATACGGTAAGTTCAGAAATTATTGTAATGTATTTATTATTGCAAAAAATGGGACAAAGTTATAATCACAATAATGAAAACTTGCATTATATATGAATTAAATAGGATTTTTATCAATATCGCAAAATATAAATCACAATTTAGTCTAAAATGACAAAATGGCAACAATAAATGCACGCAATATAGCTCACTATGTGGTATGGGCTTTGCTCATTGTTGGAGGCTGTACAGTGACTTATAGTTGTTAATTTCTGTGTCATTATTGTCTCTTGTGGCAATCATACAACATTTTCTGTTTTATACACAATAATTTCTGAATTTACATGAAAAGTTTAATTTCTTTGTGTAAAGTACCAAATTACTTGAACCTTGTTTTGGCAACTATATCCATGGAAGTTTAGAACTAACTTTCAATTTTTCAAAGATGGTATGGAATTCTTTTCCTTACAACTCTTTTTTATTGTTTTGTTTACTGTCATTTGACTTTGTTTTTCTACTTGCCTAAATGTCAGTTCTTTTTTCTCATTGCTTATTAGTTGTTTATGAAACCTAGACTGTCCCTGATTGGCTCCTATTTAACAGATAATGAATATTTGTGACTACTTTACTTTATTTTACCTGGAGTTATTTCTAACCAGATTTCTTCCCATACAGACATATTATCTTTAGATGACTTGTCTTCAGTTTCTGAAACAAAATAAAAAATTTGAGAACAAGAAACCTTTATCAAACAAAATTTTGAAACAGCAGGGAAATATTGCTTAGACTTCAACTGTACTCACAATTGCTCAAACACCAGTTGTTCAATGGACAGGGCCACATTTTGTCCAATATATGAAGTCCATTGTTTCAAGATGAAATGTTTCAAATTGATGAATAAATATGTTCAAAAGCCAAGTAAAGCGATTTTTGTCCAGATTTTCATTGTAGTGCATTTACATTTCAAATACTAGCTGAAAATAGATTTTTTTTTTGAAGTGATAAAATTGTTTAGAAATCCACCACATGACATATTAAACTTGTGGTTCAACAAACTAAAAAGTCAAGTAATTATTTTTGCTATGAATTAAAATTAAGAAATGGTCAATAAATCCTCATTTGAAATTTATGCTAGAAAAATGTTAAAAAATAAAAAGATATGGTAGGATGGTCAATAAGACTACTTTTCACTAAAGACCAACTGACATGAATGTAGGCATCACAAGGCAATATTGAGCAATACCTATTGTACAGCAGGATATAAAAGGCATTGGCCCTAATAAGAGCTTTATCAAACCTACTCCTTAGCTTGTATTAGTGTTTTATGGTTTGAAATATTATCAATTTAAGCAAAAGTTTAATAGTGTAATGAGGAAATATCAAAGAATTATTTATATCAAATGAAATCACACCTGGTTTCTTTTCATGCATGGCAAAGAAAGCCAGTGGCACTGCCTGTGTGGCATGTCTCTTCATTATGTCTTGACTCTGGTGGCACATGGACTGTAAGGTTAAACCACAAGCATGTCTAGCTGCTTCATCTGAAAAACATCTTAAATATTACAATTCTGGTGGACACACACAAATGTCTCTACACTAGAGGAAGATATATTATACCATATCTAGTGATTCTAAATACAGAAATATTATGTGTTTTTTAATAAGGAACTAGACTAGAAATCTTGAGGTCACAGGTCAAACTTCATTATCATGCAGCAACCATTACTTTGCTGTATAGTTACTTAAACTACGAACTTTAAAATAAATCAACATTCACTGACAGTTACTGTTTCATTGTTTGGCTGTATAATAACATATTTTGAAAAACAAAATCAGGACTTATCATTTTTATTTTAAGAACAGTTTCTCTAAATTGCTGATCATAGTGAGTACATACCTTCTTTATCCAGATACCAAGACTTTAACTTAATTATCAGTTTTTCTACACTACTGTCTTTTGCAACCTGCAGGGAAAAGAACATTTACTAAGTTAAAGCAGTTTCACACTGTTATACTAGATCTTTATCTTCATCAAGTTGACAAAAATAAAACATTCAAGAACTCAAACATTAAGACAACAATCTAATAACTAGAGGCTCTCAAGAGCCTGTATCACTCACCTGACTCTTCCTGGGTTTTTGAAATCATATAAAAAAAGATAAAAAAACTTTGCCAGCCCCTCATCTGGAATGGAACATTTATGCTATGTTTGGTTTCATTCAATTCAATAGTTCTCTAAAAGATGAAATTTGTATGTATTTCCCATAGGGTCCTATGTTAAACTAAGCCCCTGCTGGTGGCCATCTTGGATAATGGATCGGCTACAAAGTAACAACACTTGGTCAACACATCATAAGGTTCATTCATGCCATGTTTAGTTTCATTCAATTCAGTGGTTCTCTAGAAGAAGTCATTTGTATGCATGCATTTCCCATAGGGTCCTATGTTAAACAAGTCCCCCGCTGGTGGCCATCTTGGATGATGGATCGGATACAAAGTAACAACACTTGGTCAGCACCTCATAAGGAACATTCATGCCATGTTTAATTTCATTCCATTCAGTGGTTCTCTAGAAGAAGTCATTTGTATGCATTTCCCATAGGGTCCTATGTTAAACTAATTCCCCCGCTGGCGGCCATCTTGGATGATGGATCGGCTACAAAGTAACAACACTTGGTCAGCACCTCATAAGGAACATTCATGCCATGTTTGGTTTTATTCCATTCAGTGGTTCACTAGAAGAAGTCATTTGTATGCATTTCCCAAAGGGTCCTATGTTAAACTAAGTCCCCCACTGGCGGCCATTTTGGATGATGGATCGGCTACAAAGTAACAACACTTGGTCAGCATCTCATAAGGAACATTCATGCCATGTTTGGTTTTATTCCATTCAGTGGTTCTCTAGAAGAAGTTCAAAATGTAAAATGTTAATGACGACGACGGACGACGATGGAGGACGGACGCCAAGTGATGAGAAAAGCTCACTTGGCCCTTCGGGCCAGGTGAGCTAATAACATGAAGAGAAGTTGGAAGGTTAATAACCACTACAAAATGTCACAAATTAGGAATTTTATCAATAGTTGTCCACCATTTCATCTATCACAGCTTTTATTTTCTAGGTTCCTTTTCTGTACACCACTGTATAATTCATTGACTAAATAAAATGTTAGTAGAGCTCACAATTTGCCAATTTGGAAACCTAAGGTTTAGGGATAATTCCACTGTTTGTACCCAATAATAAAGAAGGATGTGTCTGAGAAAGTCAATGTCCCAACTCAAGCTTTGCAACAAAAATGGACTGATGGATGGTCAAGGGTACACTGTGGCTTATGGCCGGGTCAAAATCATAAAATTACTTCATTGGTTGAATCACCAATGTAAGGGCCAATAACATCACTAATGACGTTTTCAACCCTTAAAAATACTTTGGTGTACGCTTTTGAAAATATTACCTAGAATTCTTTAGGAAACAGTGTATGTTATACGACACCTTTCCCTTCATTTGTATATTTAGGTAAAGTTCATATTTATCTACTCAAAAACATAATTCAGATCTACCTCCTCTCCACATATCTAGCATGGAGAACAAACAAGCAGATTAAATAAATTGATGTTTTAATTTTTTACCATATGTGAGATGATTCAAACAATAGAAATCTAAAGCAAACCTTAATTAAATGGCCGAGTGCAGATGCGTATGTTTTCCTCACTGAAGAATTTCTGTCACTTAGACCTGCTAGGAAAGCTGACATCAATTTACCTATAAAAAGAAAAGAAAAGTAGGAGAATATACAACAGAGAAGATGAGTGAAGGGACTGGATTAAACTAGTACTGATCTTATTCAAAATTATATATATCGTCCTCCAGAAAGATTTTTATCTATCTTAGCCATTCCATTTATCTGTCTGAGTTTAAAAACAAATTATGAATTCAATGCTGTGTGTAATTCTAAATGTGTTCTCTAATTATTTTTTTGACAGTATAAAGTGAAGTTGATAAGAAGGTATATTTACCTGCAAATGGAGTTAAATCTTGTGGACAATGATGAACTAATTGTATCACAAAACTAGAACAGCCTGCCTGAAAGAGAAAACAAGGTTTTTATCATCCATGCCACAGTGGTCATATTCCTTTGATAAATAAAACCCAGCTTTTTGTAATTATCATTTGTTTGGCCATTTATTTTTACTTCTCTTATTTTTCGAGTGTCACTGCTGAGTTTTTTGTAGACGAAACGTGAAATACAAAATTCAAATCCTGGTATCTATGATGATTTTATTTTATTAAACAAATCTTAGAAATCAGATGTTCACTGTTTTACTAACAATATGTGGCAAACATGAGCTCAATTCATCTTATTATCCTATTCATTACATATGTATAAAACATGGATGTTTTTGTATAATATATTGATCTTTTTAAGTGTTTTCTGTGTCCGACATAAATATTTTTTGGCATATATATTGAGTTTATAAATATAGCCAGTAAATAATACATAGATGTATACAATAATACACATTGGCAATCCTACCACTCATTTTATATATATATCAGTCTCTTTTGTATAATAAAAACTTGTTGACTTTAACTTAACATTAGTCGGAAGTATAATTGGATATTCTTGTTGATACAGGTGTAGTATCAAAACAATAATGTCATTAATCTTTTTAAGTGTGACATTGCTTAGGGGAAACCATACGATCATCCAAGGTGTGATTGGGTATGACCTACCTTTGTACCTATACCAATTCCACTTTTAATGAGATCTGTTAACCTGGGAACCAGTTCTAGTATGACCTACCTTTGTACCTATACCAATTCCACTTTTAATGAGATCTGTTAACCTGGGAACCAGTTCTAGTATGACCTACCTTTGTACCTATACCAATTCCACTTTTAATGAGATCTGTTAACCTGGGAACCAGTTCTAGTATGACCTACCTTTGTACCTATACCAATTCCACTTTTAATGAGATCTGTTAACCTGGGAACCAGTTCTAGTATGACCTACCTTTGTACCTATACCAATTCCACTTTTAATGAGATCTGTTAACCTTGGGACTAGCTCTACAAGGACATCACTGTCTATATACTGAACACACTGAAATCATCAGAAGAAAGAATTACTGATAAACCTAGCAATAAACATCTTATTAACTACAATGAAAGTGTTTCCTATTTCAGATCTTCTATCTTTTCTGTCATTTTACTTTTTCTATTAAGCCTCTAAGTAAGAAACATGGGTCATTATTGCTTTCATCAAAGATAATCGAACTGCTCAAGGGATTATATTGGTTGAGGATTGATATGGTGTGTGATATTGAAATTAAAAGTGATATTATACAGAATATCATATGGATATTTAGTGTTGTTCCGATGATCGGAATAAGTCGGAAATCAGTTGGTTGGGCCTTGCGATGTCGATAATCGATTGGGATTTTGTTCAATCGATTGTCGTTTTAAATTTCCGGACCTTTAGCTTGTCAACTTACGGTCTGTTTTACGGTTTGCATTTTATATGCGCAGTCAAACAATATTAACCAGTCGATGACAGTAACAATGTCAAACATCCAATAATTAAAGAATAAACCAATTTCCTTCTTTATAAACGTGACAAAGCATTTGCAGATTGATGGAAGGTTATTTAACATTAATAACTTTGTATGAAATACTTTCTTTCATTACCGGTACTTGTTACTTGAGAGCGGTACAAATCATTCTGATTTTGACAAAATAATTTCGTTGCTTCATTAGAACGTGTTGCAAATTGCCTTTTAGAAATGTTTATACATGTGTTGCATCAAAAACGTCATATTCCTTTCCAAATTGTTTGCCAAACATCGTTTATTGTTGTAAATTTTCCGAAATTTGTCCGCCATTTATAACCAGATGCTTCGCAGGGCGTAGCTTTATACGACCGCAGAGGTTGAACCCTGAACGGTTGGGGCAAGTATGGACACAACATTCAAGCTGGATTCAGCTCTAAATTTGGATTGTGATTAAATAGTTGACACAGCATAGGTTTCTGACACAGAATGAATGTGTTCTAATGAACTTAAAATTTTTGTTTTCTCTTAGAGCAATTCACTATGCTGTTCAATATTAATCCTCTCAAAATAATGTTTGAAGAAATTTTCTTTTTATTTATGAAATTTCAAATGAGAAAAATTGAACCCAATTTTTTAATCACATCCCCCTTTCCCTTATTCCAAAACTAATCTCAATTAAAATATTCTAATGGAGTTTGCAACAATAACTACTCATTTAAATACATCATAAAATAAACTGTAAATAAAATGTAAAAAAACTGCTTGTTATCACTGAATGGTAAAGATTATTTAAATTTATCAGTTGGTAGTAAAAAGTGAATATACATTGTACATTGTATATAAAAAAGATTTAAGTTGATTCTGGACAAAGAAAGATAACTCCAATTAAAAAAAATTCTTGCAATTAGATATTTCTTGCTTACTATTTTGGACAAAGAAAGATAACTCTAATTAAAAAAAAAATGCTATTTCACAATATTGTGAAATTAGATATTTCTTGCCATTGCACAATACTGTGCAATTGAAAAGACTTGCTATTCCACAATACTTAATATAATAATTTAAGATCCTGATTTGGACCAACTTGAAAACTGGGCCCATAATCAAAAATCTAAGTACATGTTTAGATTCAGCATATCAAAGAGGCCCAAGAATTTAATTTTTGTTAAAATCAAACTTAGTTTAATTTTGGACTCTTTGGACCTTAATGTAGGCCAATTTGAAAACGGGACCAAAAATGAAAAATCTACATACACAGTTAGATTTGGCATATCAAAGAACCCCATTTATTCAATTTTTGATGAAATCAAAAAAGTTTAATTTTGGACCCCGATTTGGGCCAACTTGAAAACTGGGCCAATAATAAAAAATCTAAGTTCATTTTTAGATTCAGCATATCAAAGAACCCCAAGGATTTAATTTTTGTTAAAATCAAACTAAGTTTAATTTTGGACCCTTTGGACCTTAATGTAGACCAATTTGAAAACGGGACCAAAAGTTAAGAATCTACATACACAGTTAGATTCGGCATATCAAAGAACCCCAATTATTCAATTTTGATGAAATCAAACAAAGTTTAATTTTGGACCCTTTGGGCCCCTTTTTCCTAAACTGTTGGGACCAAAACTCCCAAAATCAATACCAACTTTCCTTTTATGGTCATTAACCTTGTGTTTAAATTTCATAGATTTCTATTTACTTATAGTTATACTATTGTTATGGTGCGAAAACCAAGAAAAATGCTTATTTGGGTCCCTTTTTGGCCCCTAATTCCTAAACTGTTGGGACCTAAACTCCCCAAATCAATACCAATCTTCCTTTTGTGGTCCTAAATATTATGTTTAAATTTCATTGATTTCTATTTACTTAAACTAAAGTTATTGTGCGAAAACCCAGAATAATGCTTATTTGGGCCCTTTTTTGGCCCCTAATTCCTAAACTGTTAAAACCAAAACTCCCAAAATCAATCACAACCTTTCTTTTGTGGTCATCAACCTTGTGTCAAAATTTCATATATTTCTATTAACTTAAACTTAAGTTATAGTGCAAAAACCAAGAAAATGCTTATTTGGGCCCTTTTTGGCCCCTAATTCCTAAAATGTTGGGACCAAAACTCCCAAAATCAATACCAATCTTCCTTTTATGGTCATAAACCTTGTGTTAAAATTTCATAGACGACGACGCCAACGTGATAGCAATATACGACGAAACTTTTTTCAAAATTTGCGGTCGTATAAAAATATAAGAATCACGAATCGGATACGGTTCAACTATGTAATAATTCCGCATTCTTACAATTATAAGTTCAGACGTACGAATGACACAATTGACAGAAATTAATGATCACAAGAGTGAAAAAAAAGCGTTCTTCACGAATTAACAGACAATGGCTTAATACCCTTTGTATACTGTATATCTTATAATGCAAATGCATTATTTTATTTTTTTGTGTTAATTTTAAATTTCTAAAAATTAAAAACTTTATATATCTTTTCCTAATTAGAAGCATTCAAATGTTTATACAGCTATGTTATTGAAATTGTTTTGTGATTTACACCATTGAAATTTAGAAATGTTAGTGTCACTGTTGGTAATAAATGTTGTAATTATGAGATAAAATATGTTCAATATGAATCTTGATTCTTATCAAGACATTTCATTGTTTTAACTGCTGAATAGATAATTATCAAAGGTACCAGGATTATAATTTAGTACACAAGAATATGAAAAGGAAACAAAAGATCAAATATGAATATATAAACTCTGCGATGATATTGAATGTACACATAAGACATGTACAATGAGACTAAATACATGATTTCCTTTAAAAAAAAAGGGCAGGGTATTATGATCCGATTATAACCGATAGTCGGTTGGTTGCTGTCAACCGATTGTAATAGATAATCGGTTGGTAATTTCAACGGATTATCCAACACTATGGATATTAATAAAACACATCTATTTCACAGATGTCATTAAGCCTTTTCAACCCTGGCTGATACAGTACTATTGCAGTTGACTGTATTTCACATACAATTTATCTGTACTGAGTTCATGAATATAATAAGTGTTTTATAAGATGCGCATTTCAATAACAAATGTCTCTTCATTGTTTGAGCAAAGAAAACAATTGGACATATTTAAAGAATGTAATGCTGGACATATTTGAACGATGTGTGATTGTAAATACACATTGGAGCAAAATTGACACATTTGTGGCAGATTTTAAGAGTATAATATATCTAAAATTACTTACATAGTTAACAGTTTCCATCATAGGTGACATTCTAGACGCAGCAATCCTGGCACTGTCTAACTGAAATAAATAATAACATATTTAACAGTTCATCTTATCATGTTATACTACTAAATTTCTTTATGGATTTAATTTACAGTATGCATTTACAACTTTTTTTTAAATAGATCATAAACAAAAGATTTCTGGTATATGTCTACAAGATCCCATGCCCAGCTCACATTAACAAATTTTCCTGCATGTTCAGTGACAATTTTCGAAGAGTTATTATTTTTTCCAGTCTTGTCATCCATCTAATGTTAGGTTAATGTTGTGGTACATTATACAATTATAGGGCAAACTGACAAATGTACAAATGCAGACATGAATGAATATTCATCTTTCTTTCTCTTAGGTGGGCTTGTATTAATTGTTCAAGTATCTTGTATTTACTAATTAGTAGACAGTTTTTACCCATTACAAAAGTACAATCTTACTAAAGTATTATATACCCTTGCTTTATCTTACTATGTATTCATTTATGTTGGTGGGTACTAATTTATGTGGAAATCACCTTTTTAGGGATATTTGATTTCATGGATTTGCAAAAAACTGCACACTAGCCTGTAAAAGATTTGTACTTCAATGAACATCTTGGTCCACCCTAACCCATGAAAATTGGTATCTCATTAATAATAATGAATCCACAGTATATGAAACATAAACCTTCTTAGTTCAGGATCATAGATTCGATATCCCCAGTGACATACCTTTTCTAGGTCTTTCTGATTACTTGAGACTTGTAGACTGAAGTAGTTAAGAACTTGTGGTTCAAGGCCACTGAAACATACCTTTTCTAGGTCTTTCTGATTACTTGAGACTTGTAGACTGAAGTAGTTAAGAACTTGTGGTTCCAGGCCACTGACTGCCTCTAATAGAGCTGTTACTAAGACTGGTATATTAGGTTTTAACAGGGGACCAGCATTCTTACTGATCTTCAACATGGTAGAAAGACTGAAAGAATTGAATATGAATAAAATAAACAACTGTTTATAACTCAATATTGCTACTGTAATTCATAAAACATATATTTGTTTTGCTGTTCTGTTTAGTGAAAGGCAAGTTGACAGATAAATTAAAACTACAAGTCATTAAAGTTTTGTTCAGTTGTCTATAAATTTTCAAATGTTGATTGACATGTTTTTACACATCTAATGGGTTACTACGAGAATCTAATGATTGATCTTGATAAACAATTATGTAAGTGTTAATTCTGCATTTCTATTGTCTATGTCACATTACCTCCCCCTATGCCCTCCAAATAAAAATATATATATATATATAACAAATTAAATAAAAGTAAAAATAAGTTAAATATGATATCTTGCATGAGATTACCTACCCTATGGCTCTGACTTCAGATACACTACTTTGTAAGCTATGTTTTAACAAACAAGGCATAACTAATCGTGTGGCTTTCTCTCCAAGTTTTCCATAGTTAATATCACAGATTTTAATTGAAGCCTGAAAGAAAAATAGCAATTAGCGTTGGCAATTTACCTCCATAATAAAACCATTGGTTTAATTCTTAGAAAAAACTTATGATTCCCATAAAATGTAAAATGTAAAATGGTATTTAAACATTGTTGAATTTATTTTGTCTATTATGTTCAAAACCAAAAATGCTAGTGCCGTAAAATTTGTTGTGACAAAAAAATCAACATTGGATTTTTTTCCCTAGTTCCAAGTCCATCAATTCATATTCTATTCTTAAATTCTTTCAAAAACATTATAACCTGACAAAACCAAATTTCCTGCAGCAATCTTGATTTTATATAGTAATGGACATTTTATAAAATTAGGATGCAATTGGAAAAATCCTCAAGTGTACCAGGTATTTTCTGATAAACAAGAAATAATTGTAACAGGATGCTTTTACGAAGTCTCCCAAACAAAGTCTGATAACTCCCCATTCATATGGTCCCATGTTCATTTGATTTGTTTTTTTTGTCCCATACAAGAATATATATGGCTTACATGTAGGGATCTCCACCATTTACAAGTTTTCAAACAGGAGGGGGTGGTGGTGACCCCCAGGGACTTTACCTACATTTCATTTTATTTGTTTTATTGTCCCCTAAAAGATAATATATGGTTTAGGGGTGGGGATCTGGACCGTTTACAAGATAATAGTACATTCTCAAATTGAACAGGGTGGGGGTGACCCCAAGGAACTTCCATCTAATTTCATGTGATTTGTTTTATTGTCCCATACAAGAATATATATGGTTCAGGGGTGGGGATCTGGACTGTTTTCAAATTTTCAAACAAGAGGGGTTGGGGTGACCCCCTAGGGACTTCCCTTTTATTTCATTTGATTTGTTTTATTGTCCCCTACAAGAATATATATGGTTTAGGGGTGGGGATCTGGACCGTTTACAAGTTTTCAACCTAGAGGGGGTGGGGTGACCCCCTAGGGACTTCCCTTTTATTTCATTTGATTTGTTTTATTGTCCCCTACAAGAATGTATATGGTTTAGGGGTGGGGATCTGGACCGTTTACAAGTTGTCAACCTAGAGGGGGTGGGGTGACCCCCTAGGGACTTCCCTTTTATTTTATTTGATTTGTATTATTGTCCCCTACAAGAATATATATGGTTTAGGGGTGGGGATCTGGACTGTTTACAAGATAATAGTACATTCTCAAATTGAACGGGGTAGGGGTGACCCCCAGGAACTTCCATCTAATTACATGTGATTTGTTTCATTGTCCCCTACAAGAATATATATGGTTTAGGGGTGGGGATCTGGACCGTTTACAAAGTTTTCAAACAAGAGGGGGTGGGGTGACCCCTAGGGACTTCCATTTTATTTCATGTGATTTGTTTTATTGTCCCCTACAAGAATATATATGGTTTAGGGGTGGGGATCTGGACCGTTTACAAGATAATAGCACATTCTCAAATTGAAGGGGATGGGGATGACCCCCAGGGCATCCCCCTATACTTCATGTGATTTATTTTATTGTCCTATAATCATTTCTGAAGACTGTATGTATCTATCACTTATAGTTTTCAAGTTATATTCATTTAAAAAATTTTGAAAATAAAATCCCGTAGGGTTCTATAGTAAAACCCTCCCTGCTTTCTACCCCCCAAAATACCCCTTGATAGACCCCAATGCACAAATGAAAGATTGATGGCTCACCTAGACATATTAGTCTACCATTTTATGAAATCCTAAGTCAATCTGACAAGTGGTTTTGGAGAAACGCTGCGGACAAGTTCATTTTTTAAAGAAGAAGAAGAAGAAGAAGAAGAAGAAGAAGAAGAAGAAGAAGAAGAAGAAGAAGAAGAAGAAGAAAATAATAAGAACTGAACAAAACCAATAAGTCTCCAAACTTTGTTTGGGAGACTTAATTAACAATCAAAATGTAGAGATGCCAAAGTAAGAATATAAAAATACTGATTTTAGATATATAAAACAAGACAGAACAAAAGAAATATTTCATTTTGTCTACTTTAATATAAATGACTCACCCTACTGAGAGACCTACAGGCCAAGTCTGCTGCATTTCTTACTGATTCCTGAAATAAAACAAATCTTTTTTTCCAATGTGTTGAAATACTGAAGGATCAAACATAATTACCACATAAAGTCATATAGAAGTATATGATAGTTTCTAGTAGTAGCACCTCAGAGTGCATAAGAGATAGCTCTTTTAATGCAGAAATTTGAGTTGCAAGACATCTTATAAGAATATATGGAGTACATTTGTTTAGTTTTAGGTGTTAACAAATAGTAAAATCAATTCAAGTTCAATTAATAATACCAGACAACAAGGTAGAAATCTGGCTCCTAGGCATTGATTTCTTGGAAAAAAAACAACTTATATAAATCTTTATGTGTAATGAAGTTGGCAAAGAGAACAATATATTACCCAGTGATCTTTGTTGGGTGACTGTCTCAGTTGCATTTATACCATTGTCAAGTGTTTGTACAAAATAAATATGTAATATTCATAAAAAATCTCAAATATGGAAACTTCATAAATATAAGAAGATGTGGTATGAGGGCCAATGAGACAACTCTCCATCAATGTCACAATTTGTAAAAGTAAACCACCGTAGGTCAAAGTATAACCCCCGACCTCCTTGTAGTATATCTTTATATTTTACCTTTATATCATCTCTGACCCTAAGACAATTCTCCCATAATTCTGGAAGTTGATCAACAACATCATCTAATGGACGTCCTCTCAATAAATCATTTACTGCCAGACAACTAAAATTGTGAAAAAATAGATTATAATGCATAAACAAACTTGAAATGAACAAATTTGTGTTTGAATTGTCCCTTTTAATTTTTATACCAAACTCAAAATTTCAAATGTTTTTGTAGATGTGATTTTTTTTAAAAATATATTATATATATCATTCATAACTCCGTAAATTCTTTTTTTTTTACCATAGATTTCAAAGGAAATCTATATGGCATTCATGAAACTGAAAAGGAAGATAAGTTAACAAACCCTATCAAACTTTTGTAAAATTCAAGTAAATGAATCTAACAATCCATAATGAGTTTGTAAAATTTTCTAAAATCTGATACTTTGTAACTAACAATATTAACATTTTCAGAATGTATAAATTTACTTTACCTAGATTCTCTGATTCTCCATTGGGTACTGGTTAAATTTTTGTTGAGATCATATAATATCTGACTTATAAACTTGTCAACCTGTCAAATATAAAATGAATTCATGTTAAAAAATATGTATAACATCAATACATTATAGTGAAACAAAAAATAAAACTAAGTAAACTTAATGAAACTGTTAAATACAAAGCACATTCAATGAATAGGAAGAGTTACTTCCCCTATTTCCTTATTTTTTACATTTATATAAATTACCAATATTGTTTACTTTAAATCTTAATTTAAAAACAGAAATTATGTTTAATGATTGATATGTGTTTAAAAATGCCTTTTCAAATGTTTAAAGGGGCACTAGCTACGAGATATATAAACAAGAGGCTCTCAAGAGCCTGAATCGCTCACCTTAATTCTTTTGGTTAAATCTCTCATCAATGATTATTTTGGCTTTTCAATTTATTTAAATGTTTTTTGGATCGTCCTATTTTCTTCAAAAGCCAAAAAAAATAATAATTTTCTCCTATGTTCTATTTTAGCCATAGTAGCTATGTTTCTTGAAAGGAAATAAAGTATAAAATTTATACTAAATACTCTGAAACTCATTTAGCCTAAGTTTGGCTGAAATTGATACAGCAGTTTCAAAGGAGAATATTTTTTAAAGTAAGTCAACATGATGAACAAATTGCTAAAAAAGTCCTTAAAGGGCAATCACTCCTTAAGGGGTCAATTGACAATTTTGGTCAAATTGACTTAATTGAAGATCTTACTTTGCTGAACATCATTGCTGTTTACAGTTTATTTCTATCTATAATTATATTCAAGATAATAAACAAAAACAGGAAAATTTCCTTAAAATTATCAATTCAGGGGCAGCAACCCAACAACAGGTTGTCTGATTCATCTGAAAATTTCAGGGCAGATACATTGTAGATCTTGACCTGATAAACAATATAACCTCAGGTCAGATTTGCTCTAAATGCTTTGGTTTTTTAGTTATAAGCCAAAAACTGTATTTGACCCCTATGTTCTATTTTTAGCAATGGCGACCATGTTTGTTGATAGATCATAACTGTTTACAGTTTATTTCTATCTATAATTATATTCAAGATAATAAACAAAAACAGGAAAATTTCCTTAAAATTATCAATTCAGGGGCAGCAACCCAACAACAGGTTGTCTGATTCATCTGAAAATTTCAGGGCAGATACATTGTAGATCTTGACCTGATAAACAATATAACCCCAGGTCAGATTTGCTCTAAATGCTTTGGTTTTTTAGTTATAAGCCAAAAACTGTATTTGACCCCTATGTTCTATTTTTAGCAATGGCGACCATGTTTGTTGATAGATCATAACTGTTTACAGTTTATTTCTATCTATAATTATATTCAAGATAATAAACAAAAACAGGAAAATTTCCTTAAAATTATCAATTCAGGGGCAGCAACCCAACAACAGGTTGTCTGATTCATCTGAAAATTTCAGGGCAGATACATTGTAGATCTTGACCTGATAAACAATATAACCCCAGGTCAGATTTGCTCTAAATGCTTTGGTTTTTGAGTTATAAGCCAAAAACTGTATTTGACCCCTATGTTCTATTTTTAGCAATGGTGACCATGTTTGTTGATAGATCATAACTTCGGATACAATTTACAAACTAGATACCCTAAGGAACATTCAGTTAAAGTTTGGAAGTATTTGGCCCAGTAGTTTCAGAGGAGAAGAATTTTGTAAAAGATTTTTAAGATTTACGAAAAATGGTTAAAAATTGACTATAAAGGGCAATAACTCCTAAAGGGGTCAACTGACCATTTCCGTCATTTGACTTATTTGTAAATCTTACTTTGCTGAACATTATTGCTGTTTACAGTTTATCTGTATCTATAATAATATTCAAGATAATAACCAACCAGATGCTCCGCAGGGCGTAGCTTTATACGACCGCAGAGGTTGAACCCTAAACGGTTGGGGCAAGTATGGACACAACATTCAAGCTGGATTCCGCTCTAAATTTGGATTGTGATTAAATAGTTGACACAGCATAGGTTTCTGACACAGAATGAATGTATTCAAATGAACATAAAATTTTTGTTTTCTCTTAGAGCAATTCACTATGCTGTTGAATATTAATCCTCTCAAAAAAATGTTTAAGAAATTTTCTTTTTATTTATGAAATTTCAAATGAGAAAAATTGAACCCAATTTTTTATTCACATCCCCCTTTCCCTTATTCCAAAACTAATTTCAATTAAAATATTCTAATGGAGTTTGCAACAATAACTACTCATTTAAATACATCATAAAATAAACTGTAAATAAAATGTAAAAAAACTGCTTGTTATCACTGAATGGTAAAGATTATTTAAATTTATCAGTTGGTAGTAAAAAGTGAATATACATTGTATATTGTATATAACAAAGATTTAAGTTGATTCTGGACAAAGAAAGATAACTCCAATTAAATAAAATTCTTGCAGATATTTCTTGCTTACTATACTGGACAAAGAAAGATAACTCTTAATTAAAAAAAAATTTGCTATTTCACAATATTGTGAAATTAGATATTTCTTGCCATTGCACAATACTGTGCAATTGAAAAGACTTGCTATTGCACAATACTTAATATAAAAATTTTAGATCCTGATTTGGACCAACTTGAAAACTGGGCCCATAATCAAAAATCTAAGTACATGTTTAGATTCAGCATATCAAAGAGGCCCAAGAATTTAATTTTTGTTAAAATCAAACTTAGTTTAATTTTGGACCCTTTGCACTTTAATTTAGACCAATTTTAAAACTGGGCCAAAAATTAAGAATCTACATACACAGTTAGATTTGGCATATCAAAGAACCCCAATTATTCAATTTTTGATGAAATCAAGCAATGTTTAATTTTGGACCTCGATTTGGGCCAACTTGAAAACTGGGCCAATAATCAAAAATCTAAGTACATTTTTAGATTCAGCATATCAAAGAACCCCAAGGTTTCAATTTTTGTTAAAATCAAACTAAGTTTAATTTTGGACCCTTTGGACCTTAATGTAGACCAATTTGAAAACGGGACCAAAAATTAAGAATCTACATACACAGTTAGATTCGACATATTAAAGAACCCCAATTATTCAATTTTGGTGAAATCAAACAAAGTTTAATTTTGGACCCTTTGGGCCCCTTTTTCCGTAACTGTTGGGACCAAAACTCCCAAAATCAATACCAACCTTCCTTTTATAGTCATAAACCTTATGTTTAAATTTCATAGATTTCTATTTACTTATACTAACGCTATGGTGCGAAAACCAAGAAAAATGCTTATTTGGGTCCCTTTTTGGCCCCTTATTCCTAAACTGTTGGGACCGAAACTCCCAAAATCAATACTAACCTTCCTTTTGTGGTCATAAACATTGTGTTTAAATTTCATTGATTTCTATTCACTTTAACTAAAGTTATTGTGCGAAAACCAAGAATAATGCTTATTTGGGCCCTTTTTTAGCCCCCAATTCCTAAACTGTTGAAACCAAAACTCCCAAAATCAATCCCAACCTTTCTTTTGTGGTCATAAACCTTGTGTCAAAATTTCATAGATTTCTATTAACTTAAACTAAAGTTATAGTGCGAAAACCAAGAAAATGCTTATTTGGGCCCTTTTTGGCCCCTAATTCCTAAAATGTTGGGACCAAAACTCCCAAAATCAATACCAGCCTTCCTTTTATGGTCATTAACCTTGTGTTAAAATTTCATAGATTTCTATTCACTTTTACTAAAGTTAGAGTGCAAAAAAAGTATTCGGACGACGATGACGACGACGACGACGACGACGACAACGTGATAGCAATATACGACGAAAAATTTTTCAAAATTTGCGGTCGTATAAAAACAGCAAAATTTCCTTAAAATTACCAATTCAGGGGCAGCAACCCAACAACGGGTTGTCTGATTCATCTGAAAATTTCAGGGCAGATAGATCTTGACCTGATAAACAATATTACTCCATGTCAGATTTGCTCTAAATGCTTTGGTTTTTGAGTTATAAGCCAAAAACTGCATTTGACCCCTATGTTCTATTTTTAGCAATGGTGACCATGTTTGTTGATAGATCAAAACTTCTGATACAATTTATAAATTAGATACCCTAAGGAACATTCAGTTAAAGTTTGAAAGTATTTGGCCCAGTAGTTTCAGAGGAGAAGATTCTTGAAATAGTTTACGACGACAGACGACGGATAACAGACGACAGACGACAGACGACGGACGACGACGGACGCCAAGTGATGGCATAAGCTCACTTGTCCCTTCGGGACAGGTGAGCTAAAAATCTGAAGTATGATTTTTTTTGTTCAATCATTAATGAAAGTGAAATAGTGAAACACTAATTTGCTTTTATCAGCTAAAATGGTTCAATTTCGTCAAATTAAGCTAATAAACATTGATAATAAATTATTCACTTGCAAGTGAATAATTCTACCTCATTAAATCCGTATTCATGTGAACTCAAATTTAACCCGTTAGAAAGAGATAGAAAGAGATAGAATAATGCATGCATGGTCAGTGTGCAGTTATTTAAAGGAAAAGAATGTCAACATTGAACGTGAAAAAGGTAAATAATTTGAATGACTGATTCGATCCACCAAAAATTGTTCTTATAAAGTTAAAAACCATAATCAACATAAATTTTTAAGCTTTATACAAAATGTAACAGACTTTCAAAAATCCAATTGCAAGAATTGCTTAATCATTTATATCTTTGTTTATGTTTACATTGCTTATATGGTCATAGAAGGTCAATCGATAGTTAATTAGATGGGGTGTTGGCTAAAATTCACAGGAAACGAAGCTACCTCTTATTGAGACCATGCCCTGTAAATTGTTTCTTTTATACTTTTGATTGTTTGGAAAAATGTTTTACATTGTTATAAATAAAATATGAGAATTTGAATCAAATCAGTGAACATGAATTTGGCAGCTAGTGCTCCTTTAACTCAGTACCGTACATAAAAAGTTCATTATTTAATTCAATTCAATTTTTCCCAAACCTTTCAAGAGTTTTCCTACATGATATCAAGGATCATTCCAAAATGTCTTCAGTACACAGGTTTCATGAATGAATGTAAATTTTCCAACTTTGAAGCTTTAATTTTATAAACCTTGAAAAAGCATGTGGTTCCTGAATTTAATGCTTAGAGAAATCTGTCCTCTATTCTCAAATGCTTCTGCATCATTATCACCTCCAAATGTCAACAATATAAATGCTTGATCACTGCTTCAATTTCTGCTTAGTTAGAATATACAAATGAATTTTTGAATCTTTGTAAGAGTTGTCTCCCATACCCCAGGTCTAGTGTGAGCTTCATGTAGGGAGCCTTAAAATAAAAAATTGCTTTGCTTGTTTTCATATATTTCGGAATGTAAAACAATTTAAAAATTCACATTTGTAAATGTTGAGAAGAGAGAGTCAGAATACTCACAGCATCTTTATTATCTTGTATTAATGCATTCCATATACTACTCATAGCCTGTTGAATCTTTAGGTTAGGATCAAACTGGTACCGGTACAATCTCGGTACTATTTGGGCTAGATAAGGTCTTAACTGCTCCCCTGCCTGTGATGCTATTGTAGAGAATCCAAAAGCAGCTCCCTAAAACAGAAATGTTGGAAAATATAAATCACGAATTATTAATTGAGGGATGAGTGTAGTTAACATTTGATGTAAATAGGATATGAGATGTTCCTGTGAATTTATCTGCTATACAATACTACACATCTTATAAACTAAGTATATGTTTCTAAATATTTTCGATTTTAAAAACTAATTTAGTTTTACCATTAATAAACTTATGAATCCTTTTATATTAGAATTATGAATCCCTTTATATTAAAATCAATTGTAATTTCAAATCAATAACAGCACATCCATGCAACATACCACATCTCCTTTATTTTAAACAGACATAAGGATCTGATGGAGTTACCTTTCTTGAATTCCACATGGCATTATGATTTGCCAGATGCATAAATTTATAAATAAGGTCTGGTTGGTTGAGATCATTAGCAATGGCACATAACTCTTTATAGGTTGATAGACTTCCACTAAAAAAGAAGTACATAAGTAATGTCAATAAGGCACAACAGTAGTTTACTGGTGTTTACAGATGAAGGTCCATTCTTTTGCTGACAAATAACAAACTAGTTTTAAAACTCAGCTACATGTTTATTGCCTGTCCAATACCATTACTTATAGATTATAGTTAAATTGGAGGATTTGGTGTTAATGATTAATCTTTAATATTCTCTGTTTAATTTCTCTTTCGCTGGATGATCTAGATTTTGATATATTGTATAGACACCTGTCTATTGTTGAAGACTATATGTTTCTGTGTTATTGGTGTTGTTAAGTTGCTGTCTCTTTGACATACTCCTCACATCTCTTTAAATTGTAATTCAGAAATTTTTCCCAGGCATTTATAATTCTGATTTAGATTACATGCAACATAGTTCATTGCAATTTCTGTAAATGCTTCATATAAATAATGCAACAATGTATCAGAATTAAAATTCTAGTTTTTATTTTTGAATCATTAAAAAACTTTAAAATTTGAAAACAAACTCTGAAGTCTTAAATACAATATATATTTACCCATCGGGAGATTTTCCTAGAGAACCTTCCTCAAACACTGTAGTGTCTTCTTTAAAGTCATGCTTGACCCTGTAATACAATTATAAATATCGTCAATATATAATTCAATGGTTTCACTTGTCACAGCCTAATTTTACCAAAGATATCAATATATTTTCCTATTAATTCTGATACAGCGGTGAAATCAGACCAATAGTTTTATCTTTTGAATTGTTTCTCATTTTGTAATGTCTGTGCCTTTAATACCTGACTATATAGTTTGAGTTTTGATGGCTTTACGGTGACATATAATTGTTTATATTGTTGTGCCGTTACACCATTGTCCCAGATAAGGGGGAGGGTTGATCTCTGACAAATATGTTTACCACTGTCATATTCTTCATGTGCCGGAGATCAAGTTACACCATTGTCCCAGATAAGGGGGAGGGTTGATCTCTGACAAATATGTTTACCACTGTCATATTCTTCATGTGCCTGAGATCAAGTTACACCATTGTCCCAGATAAGGGGAGGGTTGATCTCTGACAAATATGTTTACCACTGTCATATTCTTCATGTGCCTGAGATCAAGTTACACCATTGTCCCAGATAAGGGGGAGGGTTGATCTCTGACAAATATGTTTACCACTGTCATATTCATCATGTGCCTGAGATCAAGTTACACCATTGTCCCAGATAAGGGGGAGGGTTGATCTCTGACAAATATGTTTACCACTGTCATATTCTTCATGTGCCTGAGATCAAGTTACACCATATGTTTACCACTGTCATATTCTTCATGTGCCTGAGATCAAGTTACACCATTGTCCCAGATAAGGGGGAGGTTGATCTCTCACAAATATGTTTACCACTGTCATATTCTTCATGTGCCTGAGATCAAGTTACACCATTGTCCCAGATAAGGGGGAGGGTTGATCTCTGACAAATATTTTTACCACTGTCATATTCGTCATGTGCCTGAGATCAAGTTACACCATTGTCCCAGATAAGGGGGAGGGTTGATCTCTGAAAAATATGTTTACCACTGTCATATTCTTCATGTGCCTGAGATCAAGTTACACCATTGTCCCAGATAAGGGGGAGGGTTGATCTCTGACAAATATGTTTACCACTGTCATATTCTTCATGTGCCTGAGATCAAGTTACACCATTGTCCCAGATAAGGGGAGGGTTGATCTCTCACAAATATGTTTACCACTGTCATATTCTTCATGTGCCTGAGATCAAGTTACACCATTGTCCCAGATAAGGGGGAGGGTTGATCTCTGACAAATATGTTTACCACTGTCATATTCATCATGTGCCTGAGATCAAGTTACACCATTGTCCCAGATAAGGGGGAGGGTTGATCTCTGACAAATATGTTTACCACTGCCATATTCTTCATGTGCCTGAGATCAAGTTACACCATTGTCCCAGATAAGGGGGAGGGTTGATCTCTGACAAATATGTTTACCACTGTCATATTCTTCATGTGCCTGAGATCAAGTTCCACCATTGTCCCAGATAAGGGGGAGGGTTGATTTCTGACAAATATGTTTACCACTGTCATATTCTTCATGTGCCTGAGATCAAGTTACACCATTGTCCCAGATAAGGGGGAGGGTTGATCTCTGACAAATATGTTTACCACTGCCATATTCTTCATGTGCCTGAGATCAAGTTACACCATTGTCCCAGATAAGGGGGAGGGTTGATCTCTGACAAATATGTTTACCACTGTCATATTCTTCATGTGCCTGAGATCAAGTTCCACCATTGTCCCAGATAAGGGGGAGGGTTGATTTCTCACAAATATGTTTACCACTGTCATATTCTTCATGTGCCTGAGATCAAGTTACACCATTGTCCCAGATAAGGGGGAGGGTTGGTCTCTCACAAATATGTTTACCACTGTCATATTCTTCATGTGCCTGAGATCAAGTTACACCATTGTCCCAGATAAGGGGGAGGGTTGATCTCTGACAAATATGTTTACCACTGCCATATTCTTCATGTGCCTGAGATCAAGTTACACCATTGTCCCAGATAAGGGGGAGGGTTGATCTCTGACAAATATGTTTACCACTGTCATATTCTTCATGTGCCTGAGATCAAGTTCCACCATTGTCCCAGATAAGGGGGAGGGTTGATTTCTCACAAATATGTTTACCACTGTCATATTCTTCATGTGCCTGAGATCAAGTTACACCATTGTCCCAGATAAGGGGGAGGGTTGGTCTCTCACAAATATGTTTACCACTGTCATATTCTTCATGTGCCTGAGATCAAGTTACACCATTGTCCCAGATAAGGGGGAGGGTTGATCTCTGACAAATATGTTTACCACTGTCATATTCGTCATGTGCCTGAGATCAAGTTACACCATTGTCCCAGATAAGGGGAGGGTTGATCTCTGACAAATATGTTTACCACTGTCATATTCTTCACGTGCCTGAGATCTAGTTACACCATTGTCCCAGATAAGGGGGAGGGTTGATCTCTCACAAATATGTTTACCACTGTCATATTTTTCATATGCCTGAGATCAAGTTACACCATTGTCCCAGATAAGGGGAGGGTTGATCTCTGACAAATATGTTTACCACTGTCATGTTCTTCATGTGCCTGAGATCAAGTTACACCATTGTCCCAGATAAGGGGGAGGGTTGATCTCTCACAAATATGTTTACCACTGTCATATTTTTCATATGCCTGAGATCAAGTTACACCATTGTCCCAGATAAGGGGGAGGGTTGATCTCTCACAAATATGTTTACCACTGTCATATTCTTCACGTGCCTGAGATCTAGTTACACCATTGTCCAGATAAGGGGGAGGGTTGATCTCTCACAAATATGTTTACCACTGTCATATTCTTCATGTGCCTGAGATCAAGTTACACCATTGTCCAGATAAGGGGGAGGGTTGATCTCTGACAAATATGTTTACCACTGTCATATTCTTCATGTGCCTGAGATCAAGTTACACCATTGTCCCAGATAAGGGGGAGGGTTGATCTCTCACAAATATGTTTACCACTGTCATATTTTTCATATGCCTGAGATCAAGTTACACCATTGTCCCAGATAAGGGGGAGGGTTGATTTCTCACAAATATGTTTACCACTGTCATATTCATCATGTGCCTGAGATCTAGTTACACCATTGTCCCAGATAAGGGGGAGGGTTGATCTCTGACAAATATGTTTACCACTGACATATTCTTCACGTGCCTGAGATCTAGTTACACCATTGTCCCAGATAAGGGGGAGGGTTGATCTCTCACAAATATGTTACCACTGTCATATTCTTCATGTGCCTGAGATCAAGTTACACCATTGTCCCAGATAAGGGGGAGGGTTGATCTCTGACAAATATGTTTACCACTGTCATATTCTTCACGTGCCTGAGATCTAGTTACACCATTGTCCCAGATAAGGGGGAGGGTTGATCTCTCACAAATATGTTTACCACTGTCATGTTCTTCATGTGCCTGAGATCAAGTTACACCATTGTCCCAGACAAGGGGGAGGGTTGATCTCTGACAAATATGTTTACCACTGTCATATTCTTCATGTGCCTGAGATCAAGTTACACCATTGTCCCAGATAAGGGGAGGGTTGATCTCTCACAAATATGTTTACCACTGTCATATTCTTCATGTGCCTGAGATCAAGTTACACCATTGTCCCAGATAAGGGGAGGGTTGATCTCTGACAAATATTTTTACCACTGTCAATTCGTCATGTGCCTGAGATCAAGTTACACCATTGTCCCAGATAAGGGGAGGGTTGATCTCTGACAAATATGTTTACCACTGTCATAATTCTTCATGTGCCTGAGATCAAGTTACACCATTGTCCCAGATAAGGGGAGGGTTGATCTCTCACAAATATGTTTACCACTGTCATGTTCTTCATGTGCCTGAGATCAAGTTACACCATTGTCCCAGATAAGGGGAGGGTTGATCTCTCACAAATATGTTTACCACTGTCATATTCTTCATGTGCCTGAGATCAAGTTACACCATGTCCCAGATAAGGGGAGGGTTGATCTCTCACAAATATGTTTACCACTGTCATATTCTTCATGTGCCTGAGATCAAGTTACACCATTGTCCCAGATAAGGGGGAGGGTTGATCTCTAACAAATATGTTTACCACTGTCATATTCGTCATGTGCCTGAGATCAAGTTACACCATTGTCCCAGATAAGGGGGAGGGTTGATCTCTCACAAATATGTTTACCACTGTCATATTCTTCACGTGCCTGAGATCTAGTTACACCATTGTCCCAGATAAGGGGAGGGTTGATCTCTCACAAATATGTTTACCACTGTCATATTTTTCATATGCCTGAGATCAAGTTACACCATTGTCCCAGATAAGGGGGAGGGTTGATCTCTGACAAATATGTTTACCACTGTCATATTCTTCACGTGCCTGAGATCTAGTTACACCATTGTCCCAGATAAGGGGGAGGGTTGATCTCTGACAAATATTTTTACCACTGTCATATTCTTCACGTGCCTGAGATCAAGTTACACCATTGTCCCAGATAAGGGGGAAGGTTGATCTCTGACAAATATGTTTACCACTGTCATATTCTTCACGTGCCTGAGATCAAGTTACACCATTGTCCCAGATAAGGGGGAGGGTTGATCTCTGACAAATATGTTTACCACTGTCATATTCTTCATGTGCCTGAGATCTAGTTACACCATTGTCCCAGATAAGGGGGAGGGTTGATCTCTCACAAATATGTTTACCACTGTCATATTCTTCATGTGCCTGAGATCAAGTTACACCATTGTCCCAGATAAGGGGGAGGGTTGATCTCTGACAAATATGTTTACCACTGTCATGTTCTTCATGTGCCTGAGATCAAGTTACACCATTGTCCCAGATAAGGGGGAGGGTTGATCTCTCACAAATATGTTTACCACTGTCATATTTTTCATATGCCTGAGATCAAGTTACACCATTGTCCCAGATAAGGGGGAGGGTTGATCTCTGACAAATATGTTTACCACTGTCATATTCTTCACGTGCCTGAGATCTAGTTATTGTCGATGGATACTGTCATAATTTTTTTTAAAGTTTTTAGTTGTTTTTTTTATAAACGGGTTTATCAAAACAAGTGAAGTTGTTGACAGAGTAATTTTGCATATACCTTTTTTCTGTCATGAGTGTATCTACTAACTCAGATAGAACAGTAGAACCATTTATTACACATACCTTTTGCCAGTCATGAGTGTATCTACTAACACATATGAACAGTAGAACCTTTATTACACATACCTTTTGCCTGTCATGAGTGTATCTACTAACTCAGATAGAACAGTAGAACCTATGTAAACAATACCTTTTGCCAGTCATGAGAATGTCTATATATTCAGATAGAACAGTAGAACCTTTATTACACATACCTTTTGCCAGTCATGAGTGTATCTACTAACTCAGATACTAATGAGTCTTTCTGTTCTGGAGTACATATTTCATAGACCATTCCTAATCCTTTAGATGCTATGTCTTGAGTAATATCTAAGAAAAAATAATAAACAGACTTTGTTCATTTTCTGTACATAAATGAGGCTGTTAGTTTTCTCATTTAAATTGTTTTACATAGTTATTTCAAAGCCTTTTATTGCTGACCATGCGGTATGGGCTTTGCTCATTGTTGAAGGCTTTAAGGTGACCTATAGTTGTTTATTTCTGTGTCATTTTGGTCACTTGTAGAGAGTTGTCTCATTGGCAATCATACCACATCTTTTATATATTGAAAAAATTATTAATGTGTTATATTTGATTGCATGGAAGTGTACAATACCAACATGTTTTTGTATATGATTAAATTAATTATAAGTGAAAAAAATAACAAATTTTGGAGAATATCTGACAAATGCACTACCTACAAACCCAGATCAAAGATAATATTTAATTTTATTGCTCCTTTTCCTTTCAAAATTAGGGGAATTATCAGAAGGAAAAGAAGCATACCTGCCAACTTTTCAAAATGCTCATGGGGTTTTTGCGTACAAGGTGGCTGCCATAGTCCTAAACAAGAATGTGTCCAAAGTACACGGATGCCCCACTCGCACTATCATTTTCCATGTTCAATGGACCGTGAAAATGGGTAAAAAATATAATTAGGCATTAAAATTAGAAAGATCATATCATAGGGAACATTTGTACTAAGTTTCAAGTTGATTGGACTTCAACTTCATCAAAAACTACCTTGACCAAAAACTTTAACCTGAAACTCGCACTTTCATTTTCTATGTTCAGTGGACCGTGAAATTGGGGTCAAAAGTTTAATTTGTCTTTAAAATTAAAAAGATCATATCATAAGGAACATATGTAATAAGTTTCAAGTTGATTGGACTTCAGCTTCATCAAAAACTACCTTGACCAAAAACTTTAACCTGAAGCGGGACAGACGGACGAACAGACGGACAGACAGACAGACGAACGAACAGACAGACGGACGAACGGACGCACAGACCAGAAAACATAATGCCCCTCTACTATTGTAGGTGGGGCATAAAAACCTTCAAGGGGGCCTGCAAATACATTTTAATGTTGTTTTTTGGCTTCTCCATACTTTAATAAGCCTAAAGTCATTGTAAAATTAATTGTTTTGTTTGAATTGTGGACAAAATTGCTCTTTCAAAATTTCAATTTGGGAGCCTCCATGGGGGAAATCCCCCACAAATAGTGACAGTTGGCATGCATGAAGAAGGAGGAAAATAAAGAAGGAAGGAGAGTAAAACAAACAACATAAACTTGTTTACCCACTTCCTTGAGAAAATTATACATAAATTGTATTTCATACAGACATAGGTAAAAGGCAACACATATTTTTAGTTTTAGTAAACCATCTTATTTTTGTGAATACTCTATTTCGTGTTTACCTCTTTCAAGCTTATTTGCAGCAACTTAATTTCATGATTTTTTAATGTACATTTATGTAATAAGACAAGGAAAGATTGAAGTTTTAAAGGAGTAGGTCCAGAAATTGTGAAGATTTCAGTAATTTAGCATGACTAAATGATACTAGTACTCGATATATGTTCATTGTTTTGTCAAAAACAGCCCATATTTATGTAGCACAAGTATTCTACTTTCCAATAAACTAGAACACACCCGCGAAATCGCGGGCATTCAGAGCGCATTTGAGAGGATGTAAAGTGTTGTAGGCAGAATTTTGTAAAAGATTTATAATGACTTCAGAATTTCAGGAAAAGTATCAAAAGTCATAGGTACTTGGGGACAGGAAAATGTTTTTTTATTAACCCTCCTCCTTTATTTCCAAAATTCCTATTTTTTGTTTTCTATTAATGTCATTATTAACATACATACCCCAAGGGTGACTGGGGTATAGAAATATGGTCACTTGGTCTTCTCCCGACCGGCAGTAAAACGCTTGCCGAAGTGGGGCGTCCGTTTGGCTGTGCGGGATGTATCAAGTCCGCAGTCACGTCCGTCAGAAGGGGACGTTAAATCCGATGCCTCGTGTAAAGAGAGTGCCACGCTCTTTGCACGTTAAGAACCCTTGCAACAACTCTTTGAGGGGTCCGTAGGTGGCCTGTTGCAAGGCAAAATTTCTGTCCCTAGCCAATATACCCTCATTTTCCAGTGGTAGTCCAAATTTCACCGACCATCATCCTAGATGGCCTCTATTACAACAACCTACCTATTGTATGTATTGTGTATTTGTTCTCGTCCTGAATATGCATGAAATATTTGCCACTGGACGTTAAGCAACCAACAATCAATCAATCAATATTAACATACATTTAGTGTACATGTATTATGAACATTCCAGTCAGGAGCCTTTAATTCAGTGGTTCAGTGATATTTGTTTTTCGTTCATTTTTTGTACATAAATAAGGCTGTTAATTTTCTCATTTGAATTGTTTTACATTGTCATTTCGGGGCCTTTTATATCAGACTATGCAGTATCGGCTTTTGCTTATTGTTGAAGGCCGTAAGGTGACCTTTAAATGTTAATTTGTGTCATTTTGGTCTCTTGTGGAGAGCTGTGTCATTGGCATTCATAATACCACATGGTTTTTTTTTGTAAAACATTTAGCGACTTGAGAATTTCAGAAAAGGTATCAAAAGTCATAGGTAATTTGGGACAGGATAATTGTTCTCTATTAATTTTAATGACACATGAATAATTTTAGCGCTTATCTGTGTATTATGAACATTCATTAAAGGGGGATCGGGGCAGAGGCGGATTTAGGGAGCCTGCCCCCCCCCCCCCCTTTTCTGAAAAATAATTGGTTGCTTATATAGGGAATCACTGAAGCATGACCGGAGCGGACCCCTTCTTAGGCAGTCAATGGGCCCCTGCGTATGAACATTTCTGGATCCGCCACTTCAGAGGGGCCTTGATCCCAATATCCCAATCTTAAAAACATGAAATCCCGAGGTTCTGAATTTATTATACAAATTAAATATCTTGACATCCCGAAATTCGAAAAAAGAAATCCTGGATCCCGAAATGGTCAATCCTGAAATTTCGATCTTAAAAACACCCGCTCCAGACGTCCTGAAAGTGTATTTTCTTTTTACAGTCAATTCTCAGTTTAATAATTGATCCACAGCGGTCATTGATATATTATTCAGACCCTCCCTATTAAATAAACCCTGTGACTGCCGTGGATAGTAAACTTGAAAATGATATCAGACAGAAGGTCTAATCAGACTTAAATTTCGTCCAATGACGGATATAAGACAGAAAATACACTGTATTCGTAGTATTAATGTATGTTCAAAGTATACAGAAAAACGCAAACCAGAAGTCTAATCTGACTTAAAATTTCGCCCAATGAGGGAAACATATCCGGACGTCTTTTTTCTCGTTTTTAACCCAAATAACTCAATCTGAATAATCATATGAATGGATGACAAATGCGATTATGCACTGAACCCATAGGACACAGAGGCATGATGATTAATTTATTGTGGAAAGAAGAGAAGCGACACCCAAAATGAGGTCTTCTCGTTTAATAGTATAGATAGGTAAAAGTTTACATTATCACAATTTTGTAAAACTGATGGGCCAAAAAGGGGTCTTACTGAACCCACTCCTTTGCATTATTTTTTTTTGCAAAAGTTGCGAAGACAAAATTTCTTGCAACCGTTTTTAAAAATGTTTTTTTTTGTAAATATCACATGCCAAAAGATATGAATGAAATTTCTACTTAGCTAGCTTTTGTTGACTGTCAGATATCAATTCTTTATGTATAATTTAGTGTTTTTTTTACTCATAATTTGTTTCTTCCTTTCCTTTCCAGTACCTGTATTATTGGTTGAAGCAAGGTCTCAAAATTTTACCTTAGGGTCATACTAATATCTATAGCAAGTATGGATATAATTAGTTCTCCTTGATATAGACTAACTTACCATCATTCTCTGATAACAATCTCATGAATGCTCCCTGTATTTGACTAAGTTTACTCTGTACAGCTGGATCAGGTCCACATGTTTTTGTGAGAGCTAACAACCAGATACATGCTGCCTGAAAATACAAGTTACAACACAAATAAACATTGGTAATTCATGATTACAACCTTAATTTTTTTCTACAGTTTGCTTCATGAAACTTGCAATAAAAAGAACCAGTAAACTTGAGCTTAATTTTTTTTTTAAATGTCCCATTGCATTCATGATGATATTTTAAACAAAAATTGGATAACTGATGTCAAACAATTCATTCAGTAGACTAAATACCAGTCCACTTCAGTGTGGAATTTTAGTTTATTACCTGTCTGAGATGTGGATTACTACTAACTAAGTATTTGTTCAGTAGACTAAATACCTGTCCACTTCAGTGTGGAATTTGAGTTTATTACCGGTCTGAGATGTGGATTACTGCTAATCAAGGATTTGTTCAGTAAATTCTCTAAATACCTGTCCACTTCTGGGTCGAGTTTTAGTTTATTACCTGTCTAAGATGTGGATTTCTGCTAACCAGGGATTTGTTCAGTAGACTAAATACCTGTCCACTTCAGTGTGGAGTTTTAGTTTATTACCTGTCTGAGATGTGGATTACTGCTAACCAAGGATGTGTTCAGTAGACTTAATACCTGTCCACTTCAGTGTGGAATTTTAGTTTATTACCTGTCTAAGATGTGGATTACTGCTAACCAGGGATTTTTTCAGTAGACTAAATACCTGTCCACTTCAGTGTGTAGTTTTAGTTTATTACCTGTCTGAGATGTGGATTTCTGCTAACCAGGGATTTCTTCAGTAGACTAAATACCTGTCCACTTCAGTGTGTAGTTTTAGTTTATTACCTGTCTGAGATGTGGATTTCTGCTAACCAGGGATTTTTTCAGTAGACTAAATACCTGTCCACTTCAGTGTGTAGTTTTAGTTTATTACCTGTCTGAGATGTGGATTTCTGCTAACCAGGGATTTTTTCAGTAGACTAAATACCTGTCCACTTCAGTGTGTAGTTTTAGTTTATTACCTGTCTGAGATGTGGATTTCTGCTAACCAGGGATTTTTTCAGTAGACTAAATACCTGTCCACTTCAGTGTGTAGTTTTAGTTTATTACCTGTCTGAGATGTGGATTTCTGCTAACCAGGGATTTTTTCAGTAGACTAAATACCTGTCCACTTCAGTGTGGAATTTTAGTTTATTACCTGTCTGAGATGTGGATTACTGCTAACCAAGGATTTGTTCAGTAAATTCTCTAAATACCATTCCACTTTTGTTTCCTTCACAGAGACTCGTTTCTTTAAAATAAAGTAAACTAACATTATTTTAACTCTATAACACATAGCAGTTTCTTTATTTCGTTTCATTTAACACTTGACCTATAATACAATGTTTTGATAAAATGTGAACAGAAGATTCATAACTAGCAGTTAAAAAAAAAATGATACAACTGAGTTAATTCTAACTGCTGATATAGTCAGGAAAACTTATCAGGCTGGAGGGATAAAGTCCAAATGTTGTCAATACCAATGCCTAAGTTAAGTTTAATGAAATAATAAATAAAACATAGTGACATTAAAGACTATAAAATTAGTGTCACTTGATTGCTGTCTCATTGATATTTTACTCGATGTTTCACATAGTAAATTTAGTATAATATTTACCCTGTAATCCTCCTCTGATTCAGTCCATAAATCTCTCGCTGCTGATGATTGTCTCCCCTGGGCAGCACAAACTAAAGCCTCCCCGGTAGTCATATGTAACTCAAACTGTTTAGGCTGAAATGTAATAAAACATACAAATTATTCAAGGTACATATATACCAAGACAATGAATTATCTCCCTTGGCACAAACACTAAATCCACCCCTGCAAGTCTTCTGTAACTCAAACTGTTTAGGCTGAAATATAATACGGGGATGAAGTCCCCTATTACAGTAGAAAATTCAATAATAAAAAAAAAAATCAGGAAAATTTCCCGAATTTTTTTATTGAACTAATGAACTCAAAACCGTTTAAAAAAATGTCAGATCGCGTTTTTGAATTTCCAGATCTGCGCAGAAATCTACTTCTGTTTGCAGTCTTGTTTGAATGAGACTTTGAATAAAATGTATATTTATCAGACAAAGAAAGGGCCTCAATAAAAATTCATTTTTAAAAATTGTTTGTTATAAAAAAAGATGTTACCTAATGACTGCGTTTCTTTGTTTACATTGAATATGACGTCATAACGTCACAAGTAAATTCCTAACAACAGAACCAAAATCGGAAACGTTATGGTATTTCTGTTTCTCTTTTTAACATGTTTGATTTAAAAAAAAAAAAAAATACAGACTTCATCCCCATTTCACAGGTAATGCCTGCTTCATATTAAAAATACAAATTAGTTAAGATACTGATATACTCATTAAATTGTAGTCATATGAAACTCCAACTGATTATTTTTAATTCAACCTTAAAATGGACAATAAGAAATTAATAATAAATAAAACAAATTACCTGAACAGAATCCATGATCTCTTCCATAACTTTCTGTAGATGTGGGAAGTTTTCTTCTCCAACACACAGATAGCCGAGACACATCACACATTTCTCTTTTATCTTAAAGAAATAAAATTAGCACATTAGATTTCCACTTAAATACATACAATGGAAAGACAACACACACTTTCATCTTTATAAATCAAAACTCCAAGGATATACATAGTAATATATAAACTTTCAGAAGGACCATCATATTATCCAAGCACATTTTTACTCCAAGACTAGAAGCAGAAATGCATTAAAACATACCTTATAAATTCTGAATACTCTGCTATGAATTTTATTGAATAGTTCATTTGGTTTATTTCACAAAGACTACAAGTTAAATTGTTTGTTTTATATGCATTATAAGGTTACATGTCTAAAATGCTAAGGCTTATTGTTCATTAAAGCTCTGTAGTTAATAAATCTTCTGTGTAATGTTATGCATCATATTTCATTTTATTTTTAATCTTTCTAATATTTCCTATACCTAACATAGACTAACCTTATTTGGTTCTGAGCCGGATTTCAGTATCTTCAGTAAAGATGTTACAATAGACAATTTTGTTATCTCCCCTTCACCATCATCTCCCCCACCAGGTGGCAGAAGAAATGGAGCATTTCTACCAATTTCTCCTAATGACAGACAAGCTGACATTTTCAATGACACATTACTTTCTGTTGGCAGGAGTAAAATTCCAGCTGTGTAATAAGAATACAAAGAACAATGAAAGTCCTGTTTATTTATAAGTACAAGAAATGTTTTAAGATTATGCTTATTGACAAGTGAAACTTTGTTTTTATGCTTGATTCGGTGTATTTCAGATGGTGGGTGTCATATAAAGTAAAGTAAAGTAAAGTAATCTTTATTTAAAGTCGGGGTTTCATATATACATAATAACAAAGAACATGAGCTCTTAAGAGCTCTTTAACCGACTGATATTAATAAACAAAACATACATGTAATAACATCAGATACACATGCAATACATATATTTTAAACACTAATAAATGTTTTTTTCCTGTTCTTACCTGCACTCAATTTACTAATGTCTTTTTTTTTTTACAAATATATGAGTGATCTATCAAGGTTTAATAGATGGCTAAGACATATTAGTCCTTTTCACCTCAGACTCTCAAATAGCATATATATGCACATGATGTAAGAAGCATCTAACTCTCAACAAGGACCTCAACACAATTAGTAAATAACATGCTTTTGAAACAGATACACAAACATGTGCAAGTAAAGCAACACACATAGTAGGCTGACAATTCTACTTTCTTTTACTAAATCTGTAATCTTGTTTTCTTATAGTTGGTATATATTTGAATATTTTTAAAATTAACTAGATAGTTAATTCTATATTTGAATATTTATAGATCTGAACTGATATACCCACCAAGTTTCTGTAGACAAGTTGTGATGATAGATTTGATCTCCTCCTCTACTTTAGAAGTACCATCTACTTCCATGGTACAGGACTGACTTCTATCATTTAAGTATTGGCCTATGAGATACCCTAATCCAATTACGGATCCCATTTGTACCTCAAAACCCTGTAACAAAAACATTAATAAGTAAACAGGGATTATATAAAAACCCTATAGATGGACAGCAACATTGCTTATTAATTCAAAGTGGCTGGGCCTTGAATTAGGGGACAGGGCCTTGGAGGTGAAAAAACTGAGATGTACTGATAGCAATGCAACGTTATACAAAATATGATTGATCCGTCACAAGTTGTTCCTATCAAACTAACTTCAGAAGAAAACATAATATTGAAAATTGCTATTAATTGAAAGTCGCTGGAACATAACCTAGGGGCAGGGTCTCAAAATAGTCGTTAGAAAATATCATTGATCTATCACAAGTAGTTCCTATCAAACTAACTTCAGCAAAAAATTTAACAATTTTTAACATCGCTGGAGAAGCAACACCTATGTCTCACCTTCCATAAGTTTCATTGCAGAAGAGACAAAATACATTATTTACTTAATTTTATTAACCACGAAATTATGATTTTTTATTCAATATAACCTCTCCTTGATCCTGTAAGTTTTTACAAGTAATCATTGTATTTACCTTATGGTTTAAATTCTTCATTAATTCCTCCATGCTATCCTTTATAATATCTTTAGATTGTTGACATATTACTACAGCATACATCTGACTTCCAAACTCTTTTAAATCATCTTTACTACTGAACATATAATTCTGGAATTAAAAAAAAAATTATTCAATATTAGGAAATTCCTTCTGTATTAGTAAATACAAACAAAAATATAATTTCAAATTGCAGTTATTTCCCTTCTTCATTATTGCACATTTGGAGTAGAACTTTTTTTTATAATAGACTCATAAGCCAACCATTATTCATAAAATTTTAGTAACAATAGTTTTCTTGACAAGTATGGTATTATATTCTAATAAAATTGAGAATGGAAAAGGTGAATGTGTTAAAGAGACAATAACCCAACCAGAGCAGAAAACAGTAGAAGGCCAACAATGGGTCTTCAATACAGCAAGAAAATTTTACATCCAGAGGTGAGTTTCAGCTGGCCCCTAAACAAATGTGTACTAGTTCAGTGAAAATGGGCGTAGTACTAAACTCCAAAACATGAAAATGAACTAAAATTTAAAATCATCACTAACAAAGGCTAGAGGCTAAATACACATCATATTGTAACTTAAATATATCATTCATGAATAGCTACAATCAACTGAATATGATCTAAATAAATAGACACAGACGATGCCTCCCCTTGCATATCATATATAGTTATAATGGACCATAACTGAAGAATGGAAAAAGTGACCCTACTCAAATTTTTACTTGATCAGAGTGTTGCGGTAATAAGTATTGTATAATAGTTTCATTACATTTGGTTGAGGCTAACTTAAGTTTAAGAAGAGAAACTAAAAATTCAGCAATTTATTCATTTGTAAAGGGGCATAACTATAGAAATGTTAAAGCTACACCACCAAAATTAAAACTTGATCTGTGTTTTGTGGTAATAAGCATTGTGTAAAAGTTTTATAACATTTGGTTTAGGCAAGCTAAATTTAGAGAACAGAAACCAACTATTGAATGTACAGACGTACCTACAGATGTACAGACAGACAGACAGATGGACAAGGGTAAAACTTTATGCCTCCTCTGCTACTGTGAGGGCATTAAAATGTTTACTTACCTTCATCCAGTCAGTTTGTGAGACAATCTGACTGGCCATCTCTGGTGCTATGGCAACCAGTTCTACTAAACAGTACATAGCTGATGAACCTACAATATCCAATATATCCAATCAAAAAAGTCAACAAATGTGAACTCATTGAAATATAAGCAAGATAACTTTGAGTATTTAAGTTTGAACTCTATTTCACATCTTATATCTTACCATTTATATTAGTATATAATGGTTTACTTTTATAAATTGTTATTTGGATGGAGAGTTGTCTGATTGGCACTCATAAATCCTACTTCCTATATCTATATGAAATATATAATTGACTTGTATAGTTCCCATAACATTTGAAGTCTGAAGTCCAATGGTTACAATGTTAAATGACACTGACTTGATTATCATGTTTGGTCTTCAGTATTATTTTTAAATATATAATTTCCCCCTTGATCATAATTGAATACCTGCCTCATTGACAATCATACTACATTTTCTTAAATTAACACAGTATATGTGCTTAAATTAACACAGTATATGTGCTTAAATTAACACAGTATATGTGCTTAAATTAACACACTATATTTTCTAAAATTAACACAGTACATGTATATCAAGATATATTATTTTTTTGTGACAAAACCTGCTATCATAACTTTGTCATGCTACAATTATTATGTCTACTTAGCTGAATTTTTCGTAACTGAAAATATAACTAAACAAGTATAGTGGCAGCAGACATTAAGAGGATGCAACCAGCATAACAAAATAAATATGTACAACTAATTATGATTGTTTTATCCATTATTTCATAACAGGATATTTGCTGAAATATTGAAAAATCCATTTTAAGAATATTTATACAGCCTTATAGATATTTTAAAATGGACTTTTCAATATTTCAGCTATTCAGTTATTAAATTGTTTTATTATTCTTCTTACCACTGACAGCTGACAATAAAGTCTTGATAAAGTCAAAATAAGTCTGGATAGAGTTATCTCCCTGTAAATTATCTCTGATGTATTTGGCAATGCCAGGGGCTTGTGTCTGCATAGTAGCTAAAGATTCCATGTCAGGAATCTGGCCAGAGTCCTGTGATAGGCACATGTGTAGGTATAATATCATCTACAAGTAAAGACACATGTGTAGGTATCATATCATCTACAAACAAAGACACATGTGTAGGTATAATATCATCTACAAGTAAAGACACATGTGTAGGTATAATATCATCTGCAAGTAAAGACAAATGTGTAGGTATAATATCATCTACAAGTAAAGACACATGTGTAGGTATAATATCATCTACAAGCAAAGACACATGTGTAGGTATAATATCATCTACAAGCAAAGACACATGTGTAGGTATAATATCTACAAGTAAAGACACATGTGTAGGTATAATATCATCTACAAGTAAAGGCATAAGTTATCTTTCTGATAGACAACAAAGGGTTGGAGTAAATGGGTTTTTTTCTAACTGGAATACTGTCAAGGCAGGAGTCCCTCAAGGATCCATCTTGGGCCCTTTTCTGTTTTTATTGTTTGTGAATGACATAGTAGATGCGGTTACAAACAAAATAAAACTGTTTGCAGATGATACTTGTCTATATTGTGTTGTACATGATGAGAGATCAGCAGCTGAATCCTTGGGTCAAGATCTAGAATCATTAGATCAATGGGCAGGGGAATGGGGTGTAACCTTCAATGCAGACAAAACCAAATCTATGTATTTTACAAGAAAAAGAAATATTGATGTCACATCACTATGCATGAATGATGCACCTCTAGAAAATGTCTCAGAACATAAACATCTTGGTATAACCTTATCTTCTAATGCCAAATGGTCTAGTCACATACAGGATATTTATTCAAAAGCTTGTAAACGTCTTAATATTATGAGATATTTAAAACATAAGATTGATAGACAGTCTCTTAAAAGACTTTATATTGCATTTATAAGGCCTATTTTAGAATATGGGAACATAATTTGGGACAACTGCACACAAGAAGAATCAGATCTAATTGAGTCTGTACAACAAGCTGCTGCCAGAATTGTAACTGGGCTTCGAAAGGGAACTCCTAGATGGAAATTATATAAGGAATTAGGTTGGGATTCCCTCCAGAATAGACGTCAGAAAAACAAATTATTGTTTCTTCATAAAACTATTTCTGGAGATATTCCTAATTATATTGCTGCTGATATCTTGTCATGTACAAACACTAATGACCAGTATGGTCTGAGAAAAAAAAGGGAATTTAAAACTCCTCAGTGTCGAACCACAGCCTATAAAAACAGTTTTATTCCACATACTCTTGAAAAGTGGAATTCACTTGATGGAGAAGTTAAAAATATTTTAAGCTTCACAGGATTTAAAAGAAAACTGAATGAGGACATAAGTCCTTGTCCTGTTTTCTTTTCCACTGGTTCACGTAAAGTTAATATAATCCACTGCCAATTAAGAAATGAGGCTAGTGATCTAAAAGATCATCTCTTCTGTGATCATTTGTCGGACAGCTCTATGTGTGCATGTGGAGATCCAGTAGAAGATAATTTTCATTTCTTTTATGTTTGTCCATTTTACATTTATCAGAGATATGAGCTCTTTCGAAAAATAAGTAACTTTAAAAATGTCAATCTTGATGTCCTACTACAGGGTTGCTCAGACTTAAATATTGATGAAAACACAGAGATATTTACATATGTACAACAATATATTCATGAAACTGGAAGATTTTTATAATATTTCATGTGATATTATACTGTTTAGAATCCAGCCTATAACCACAGTGTACCACTCTTTAGTCTTAATTAAAGACAAACCTAACTTTTAACACAAAAAACAACCAATTGTGTTTAGCATCTTTTTGCAAATAAATTTATATATATTTTATTTTATTTTTTGTATTAGTAATTATATTTTCAAAAATCAAGAAATTAATAGTCATGTAATAAGATGGTACACTAAATTATTTATGTATTGCAAAAAAGGGCCAATCAATTCTTTTTATTCATATAAATAGAACAACTTTGTTGCAGTGAGCTTGTGAATTTGAGTAAAAATCACTTTATGATCTACTTGATTCCTAACCAACACTTATTATTTTGGTATAAAATTCGACATCACCTTCAGTAGGTCTTGCTTTAACTTTGTTAACATAGTTATTTATATATGTATACACAAAAAATACTTCAAGAAGTGGAGGAACTGCCTCCCTGACTCACTGCAACAACGTATGATCTATTAACTTATCAGAAAATTATATACTATCATGCATGTTATTCAATCCATCTTGTATGGGAAAGGATTTGTATAGGCACTGCCTTTTGTCCAATCCCTTTGTTTAAATGTACATTTGATATTTGAACAATAAAATATTTTGAATTAAATAAAGGCACATGTGTAGGTATAGTATCATCTACAAATAAAGACACATGTGTAGGTATAATATCACCTACAAATAAAGACACACGAGTAGGTATAATATTGTAACAAACCTAGGGTTACTGTAATACTGTTTAACTCATTCAGGAGGAGTGGAATACTGGTTAAATTCAACGGAAGTGTAAAGAATCAGATGTAATAAGCGTAACGATAATATTTATTTAAGCAGTATTTCTAACTTGTTATTTCATCAACAATAAATACACATTCAACATTCAACAAATAACAACAATGCACCGGGTGGTCACCAAGAACTTGAACTAGTTATAACTTATAATCATTAGAGAAACACAACGGAAAATCATCTAATTAAGAGTTTCTGTTTCTGGACAATAGAAATGACTTGTAAATCCCTTTAAAGAATAGTAAGTTTAGGGCCAAAAGTCTAGTTTCGAGCCAAAAATTTAGTTTCACTAAAACAGATCAAAATCTAAATATAGACTCAAGTATTTAAATTATCATTAGTACCTTTCTTATTTAACTTTGATTATTTGACTTTTCTATTTTTATGTTGACAGTTCAAAGGATTGATTCCGACTGACATGTTGTTCTGCAGGCTCCTATTTATGTGTTTTGGCCCTAACTATGACGTAAGAGTAAACGTCCAATCGTCCAATCAAAAGCAGCGTTTCTTACGTCTTTTGGCTTGAAACGTTCAAGAAGACAATCCGATTTCGTTATTACTAAATAAATACTCATTATTGAGTTGTCCTCATTTTGTCCTTCTTGTCCGAATTTAATTTAAAAGCGAATAAAACCAAAAGGACATTTCTACATAATGCTATAATTAAACGGACAGTAAATTCCTTTCTCGATACGGCGTATGAACTTGGGTGTAATTTACATAACCTTACGCATTAGATATAATGCTTAAATGAGATCAATGAAAACCCGGTTCTATCATAAATAAAGACAATGTTAATGAAAAGGGAGGCACAAACATAATAAATACGCAATTTATCTGCATTGATAAAGTTTTAACTTAAACAACTAATGATATTGAGATCGCAAAGTGAAAGTATAGAAAGGTGTCATGGCGGATGTAAACAAGTTGAATCTCACGACAAGGTTTGTCAAAATAAACCACTATATAACGAGAGAATCAAAGTATTTCATAGGTAAACATTACCAAGATATACATTTAAAACTGGCCCTTATCACTTGTCAAGTACAAATAGTTTAAATCATGAGTATAAAAGTCAATGCATTTCAGCACACTCGAGAAGTTGACCACCCGGCAATATTCAAATAAATATATGTAATATACAGTTAATAATACAATAAATAATAACAATTATCAGTCCAGATTTGTCACAATTTCCCCCACCCAAGTCTTAAAATACTCCTGTATTTTCTGGAGGTAACAGTATACCAGTACTTTTATTCTTTACTCAGACTCTGGATTTTGCAGTCTTAATGGAATATATTTACATTGTTTAATTATGTCATCTACACTTCTGTCTCTTTGAGGAAAACATCTTTCCATCATCTGAAGAAACTTTTCATCATCTATTTCCCCTAGAGCAATCTGCTTTAACACTTCATGATTGTAATATCTGGATTTTGTGATATGTTGGTCTTTCTTGTGAGGGGGTTGGATTTTGGTACCTGGTAGAATGAGAAAATTATATTTCTCTAATAAAAATGATCTGTGTGGTATAGCGTTTGGACTTTTCTTCAATTCTAGTTGCATGGCAGTATGTTCTGTTACAAGAAGTTTCTGATCTTGAGTTAATGCTTTATGATTTTCAGGCGGCCAAGTTATGTCTTCATTTAATTTCACAAAATTTCCACTCCAATCTCTCCTGGAAGGAGGAAATACTGGCATACAACCCATAGTTAAAAGTAATTTCGCCCTAGATTTTATATTTGTAGAGAACTCATCTTCATCACTGATATCTTCTACCATGGAACTTAGGGACGTAGAATCTATAGGTGAAATGGTGGGCAATGATGGACATGAAGTGGAATGATGATGTTAATGGTAACTGAAGTTGCAGCTGAAGTTGAAGAAGACGCTATATTCAAAACAGAAGCTGAAGTCAAAGCAGGAACTGATGTCGGTGCAGGAAGTGATGTCAAACTAAGAATTGGAGTAAGTGTGTGAGCTGCTGTCAAAGAAGCAGTTGAATTCAAAACAGAATCTGAAGACAAACCAGGAATTGGTGTAGGAACTGGAACTGATATCAAAGGAGACAATGGTTGCACGGCAGAATCTGATGTCAAAGAAGAAGTTGGAGTTGTTGATATGGTCATAGGATGTATTAATCTGAAGATTTTCTGGAAATAACAACTTAATATACTGGTTCCTTTGGAAAATAGTTGGACCTTCACTAGTTCTTCTGAGGGATGTAAAGCTTCTTCTTTGAGATTTTGAACCATATTAGACCGATCATTTGTTAATGTGCCCATCTTCCTGCAGAGACTTTCTCTAACCTTAGGATCTTTTAAGGTATTATCTGTAAGTTTGACCCTATAGAAATCTGTTCCATACTGGATATCTAATTGTATGTGCCCTAATGCTAAATTAATGTTGATGATGTCTACTTTCAGTGGTTTTTCTGGAGAATAAGATGGAACAAATTCTGATTCAATATCTGTTTTCTTTGATTTTTTTTCTTCTTTGTGTTTTTTCCAGCCCTCATACCACTCGTCTTTTCTTTTTACAGTCTTATTAATGGTCAGCAATTGCAGTATTTCTAGACGGGCCTCCTTTGCTTCTGTACTTTCCCTTCTGGATGGGTTGATTATCTTCTTATAATCATCAGGCTTATTGGCTAACCAAAACCCATTGTTTTCCGAAAAAAAATACGGAGATAATTTTCTTACTTTGTCTAGATGATGTCTGTCTACATGTTTCTTAAGGTCCACAATTCTTCGACATGTTGTCTCCTCCTCATAGCAAAATGGGCATGTTACGCTTAACACATCATGAAAGGATGTACTTAAATGATTCTTTAGATCTCTTCTTGATGTGAATTTCTCCGGACAAAGCCAACACAATTCTAATTTATATTTCTCTGTCATTCTGTTGAAAAAAATAAAGATAAAACTCATAAACATTATATTAATTTCACACCTTTCATTTATTTCTATTTCTAATTATCAAACCCTACTGCTTCATCATAATTGTTTGTCATATAAGGTAATCTGTTCTGTAATTATAGAATCATCTGTTATTCCAAAATTCGTTGTTTTCATGTATAATTATGTGCATATTTTTAAGTTGTCGATATGATAATACTATTTATTCATTTTATTTTCCACTGAATGATTTTCATTAACTCAAAACTATATATAAAATATCTCTAGACAATGTAGTGAACAACTCTACAAAGCAACACACAAATTCTCAAGTAAATCACAAGTCATCTCTATGTCACTCCTAACAATTTCTGATAAGACAAAGGACACATTTCAAAACCATTGAGAAACATCAGAACCATTTTGAATTTCTTCCACTTATTTACAAAAAAAAAACACTGTATCACTTTCACAAAAATAAAATATACCATGACAATTGTCACTTCAAATAATAACTTCTGTTGACTCTGCAACTTTATAAACTACTTTGGAAATATCACAATAAACTTCCAATTTTCACCAAATTTTCTAGAAAACTCCCTCTTTTCAACCAACTCTGGGGTGATCAGTCCCTTTAGGCAAATCTGGGCTACGTTTCTAGAAAGTATCACATAACTACTGAATGCATTCACAACACTTCACCAATACTTCTTCATAAACACTATCTCAACACATGAATAATTTTATTCATAAAATAAAAATAACAAATGATACACATTTAAACACATAAGCACAATAAATTTCTAATGGCATCTGTTCTCTTCTTTGGTTTTTTTTTTACTACTTGCTGGAATCTGCTGTCACTTTAAACCATTTTGGAATATTGTTTCCTTTATATTCTATGAGTCTGTCTATGTGGAACACTTTTCCTGGTTTCTTTGGATATTTCTTTACAATATAGTTCACATCATCAATTTTCTTAGTCACTATGTATGGCCCTTTCCATTTACTTGTTAATTTATGACAAACTCCAACTTTTCTGGTTGGTTCATAAACCCATACTGCTTGACCATCATGTAAGGATCTTTTCTTTGCTCTGAGGTCATAATGTCTCTTCTGATATGAATTACTTTTCTTTAAACTTTTTCTGGCTTCCTCATGTGCACTTTGAAATCTTTTCTGCAAAATTTCAACATACTCATTTACTTCCTGTATATCAGTTTCTCTACATGGTGTAGGAATAACTGCTTGTAAAGGCAATGTAACCTCTTTGCCAAATACCATTTTGTTTGGTGTCTTTCCAGTACTGGAGTGAATTGATGAACGATATGCCATTAAAATTTGTGGAACAAAAGTGTCCCATAGTTTTTGTTTCTTTTCACAGAAAATTGTTAACATGGTACCAATCGTACAGTTTATTCTTTCAACATTTCCGTTGGAGGAAGGTCTTAACCCACTTGTGCGGACTTTATCAATACCCAACATTTTACAAGTATCTTGAAAGATATTACTTTCAAAATTTTGACCTTGATCTGTCAATATCTGAATTGGAGTTCCATATCTACAAATGAATTCATTCACCAGAGTTGTAGTTACTGTCACAGCTTCCTGATTTGGCATTGGATATGCCTCTACCCACTTAGTAAAACAATCATGGACTACTAGCAAATATTTATTATCTCTATCTGTAAGCGGGAGAGGACCCAGAATATCTATAGCTATTTTCTCCATAGGTTCACCAACAATGTAGGTTCCCATAGGAGCTGGGCTTTCTTTTGAATGTTTACGAGAAGTGCATAGATCACATTTAGTACAATACTTTTGTACTGTTTCTTTCATATTAGGCCAGTAAAAGGTTTGCCGTACTTTATCTAAAGTTTTCTCGACACCTAAATGTCCACCTGTGGGTGTATCATGCAAATATTTCAATACTTTATTATGCTTGGTAATAGGAGCTGCAATACATTCACTTCATTTTGTTCATCTGTCCAGTTTCTATAAAGCATTCCAATATGAATTACTAATCGGTCCCACTGTCGCCATAAAGTTTTGACTAAGGATGAAAGGTGAGATATCTCATTCCACTGTGGTCGATTTGAATCTTCTTTTGCTGTTAAAATGTAACCTATAACTGGATCTTCTAATTGTAGCTGTCTTATCTCTGTTGTATCCCATCCATCTAAAATGCAATCACTAATCTTTACTTTATCTTTTCTTTCAGAATACTGACTTCTTGTTATGACTCGAATTTGATGAGCTTCATCTTCTTCAATTGGAGTTTGTACAATCTTGTTTTCATCATCTCTTGCATCTTGAAATTTAATTTCATATTTGGGTTCTTCACATTCATCATCAGAACAATCATCTATAGCTTCCTGTCTCAAGCATACTTTACAAGGTTTTCTTGAAAGCGCATCTGCGTTTCGATGTTTCGTTCCTGCCCGATGAGTAACTGTCAAATTATATAAACAGAGTTCTTGTAGCCAACGCGCCATCTGTCCTGTTGGTTGTTTTAAATTAGACATCCAACTAACAGCAGCATTATATGTCCTTAATAATACTTGTTGTCCATATAGATAGACATGAAAATGACGAAGAGCTGTAACCACCACTAACAATTCTTTCCTAGTTACACAATATAATTGTTCATGCTTATTTAGAGATTTACTCATATAAGCTATAACCTTTTCAGCACCATCCTGTTCTTGGGACAGGACACCACCTAGAGCTTTATTACTAGCATCTGTGTCTAATATGAAAGGTTTATTGGGCATTGGATAAGACAAAATTGGAGAAGTTGTTAAAGCTTCTTTCAGACTTTTGAAAGATTCATCACAAGATTCATTCCAGATAAATTTTACACCTTTTTCACATACTTTATGTAGAGGGCGGGCTATTTGAGCAAATCCCTTTACATATTTACGATAATAAGAACAGAGCCCTAGGAAACTTCTCATTTGCTTGGCATTTGTTGGAATAGGCCAATCTTTAACAGCTGATATTTTAACAGGGTCTGTTGAAGTACCTTCACTAGATACTATGTGACCTAGAAACTTCACACTCTTTTGAAAGAAAGAGCATTTGGCTGGTTTTAATTTAAGGTTTGCCTTTATTAATCTGTCAAAAACATGCTCAAGTCTTTCTATACACATGTTAATAGTTTTACCAGGTACAATTATGTCGTCCATATATAACAGACATTCAACCCACTGAATTCCTCTTAAAATGTCCTCAAGTGCTCTTTCCAAGGTACTTGGAGAATTAACCAAACCAAACGGCATTACCAAGAATTGATATAGGCCAACCCCTGTGGTAAAAGCTGTCTTATGTTTGTCTTCAGGGGCCATGGGAATCTGCCAAAATCCGGCAGAAAGGTCCATAGTATTAAACCAAGTATTTCCATTTAAGGAGTCCAAACATTCATCTACTCTAGGAAGTGGATAGGCGTCTTTAACTGTGCTTTGGTTAATTTTCCTGTAATCAACACAGAATCGCACGGAATTGTCACTCTTCTTTGTCACAAGGACTATAGGTGAACTCCAACAGCTTTGAGACGGTTCAATTATTCCTCTTTCTAACATTTTATGAACTTCTTGTCTCTCAATTTCCCGCTTGCCCAATGGTAATCGCCTTGGCATCTGCTTGATTGGTTTTGCATTTCCTGTGTCTATTCTGTGTTGCACATTTTCTATCCGGCCTATATCTTCTGAAGTTTTAGAAAACACATTTTGAAATTTTACAAATAAGGCTGCCACTTTTTCTGATTCATCAGTTGTAAGATGCTTTGAACTCCGTTCCCACATATCCTTTAAATATTCTGGAAGTTGAGAAGGTGAACTCTCAGGATTATCAACAACTACACTAGCACATCTTGCATCCGTATCAGAAACACGTTTTGAACATGACTCACATGTTCCTAATTGAGTATTTGGGTTCAAATCTATATCTTCATTGTTAAAATTTGCAACCAACACAGAAAGCTTGTCTGATACTGGTTGAACTATCCCAGCTAATACACATATATTCTTCTCAATAACTGTTTCATATAAACTCTCAATATAAACTGGTTCATCATGCACTTTAGCGGAAGGAAACTGAATATCAACCCATTTATAACAATTTGCTGGTAGATTAATACCCTCACTAGCAAAAACTCTGCAAATCATATTACTTTTCCCTCCTATCCAACATTGAATGACATCTTCATCTGTATGTAATGTCATTTTCTTATAATCAATTTTATTCACAAACTTTAATAAAAAATCTTGTCCTAGAATTGCATCTAGAGCAATATCACAAATAATCACATTATTTTCATAACTAATTTTTCCCACTCTTATGCTCATTTTTGCTACACCGTAAGTATTTATGTTTTTGCCATTAACATCATTTAATACTATATTAGATTCTTGTAATGAAGGGCACATAGTTTTATCTATTTTCTGAAACAAATTTTGCGACAACAAAGTTACTGTAGATCCATTGTCTACTAAAAAAGTGGATGTTTGTCCATAAACAGAACCTTGCATATAAAATCCATTGTCGGTTATATTTCCTAGTCCCCCTATTTGACCTATTCTGCTATTAACAATTTGAGTCTGAATTTCTTTTCCAACATGTTTAAAATTATTTAACAAGTCCCGAGGCCCTTCTGTAACCGTCAACTCCCGACCTATTGAATCAACGGATGGTCGTTTCCCTGAACTGGTTCCAAAGTTGTATTTGGTCTGAAATTTCTGAAATTATGGGAATTTGGTGGTTTATTTTCCCTAAATTTTGGACCAGTGTACATAGAACATTGTCTATAAAAATGATCAGGAGAGTCACAAATGAAGCAGGTTCTTTGATTCTGTGTATTTCTCCCATTTTGATAATTTGTCTGTCCAAATCTAAAGTTTGATCGGTTTCCCTTATTCTGAGTCTGATTTTCTAACTTGTCAATCCTACTTATAAGCATTTGAATGGTTTTGTCATTATTTGGCTGTTGGGAAACTAATCTAACATTTGGGTCAACATTATTTTGCCATTCCATATCTGCTTTATTTTCAATACAATTTTCATAAGAAACTGAGCGGACACTAGTTTTCTTCTTATCACTTGACACCCCTAACAGAGCCTCATATCTTTCAATTATGTCCACAGCGTCACCGACCGTTTTACATTCTCGATCTACACATCGACATTTCATTTCTAAAGGAATTGACTTATATAACTGATTGAGTGCCAAAACTTCTTGTGCCATTGAATTTGAATTACAATAAGCTTTTTGTACCATCTGGCGGAGGTCATCACCGAGAGCAGCAACTGTTTCACCTGAATTTCGCTTTCTCATTTCAAAACGCGATAACCAGCGATTTTGTTGACGAGCACTTCCGAATCTTTCTTCTAAGCGTCGGACAAGGATACTGTAAGTTCGGCGTTCATGTGAAGGAAGGCTCATATAAAAAGTTCGCGCAGGGCCCTTTAAACTTGCAGCAAGTGTCAACACTCTATCCTCCATGCTCCATCTGCCTAGTTCTGCACAATCTTGAAAATGCGAATAATATTCTTCCCAATCTGATCCACTATAAGCATCTGGGCGAATTGTAGCAGGATGTCCAGCAATTGGTAACTGTTCACGGCCATATCGTGGTGCATTTCCCCATTTTCGTTCTTGACTGTTATTATTTTCAAAATACAAAACACCCGGATTAACTTCAAAATTCCGTTCCGTCTCGACTGTATTTCTTTGTCTAACCATATCGTCTCGTATGTTGTCATTAAATTCACTTTCCATATCACCTTGACCTTGTTTTACTGTATTTAATGCAGAGTCTTCATTATTTTTCTCGACCGTTTCACGTTTATCCATATTAAACTCGATTTCTGAATCGGATTCGTCAGACATTGAAAATTATTACCAGTTTACAAAAATCGTTGAAAATTTAATATTCTAATCAAACTTAAAAATCACAGGCGAGGTATTCGATCACTGGATGACAATTATTTTTGTCATCCCACTTCTGACACCAAACTGTAACAAACCTAGGGTTACTGTAATACTGTTTAACTCATTCAGGAGGAGTGGAATACTGGTTCAATTCAACGGAAGTGTAAAGAATCAGATGTAATAAGCGTAACGATAATATTTATTTAAGCAGTATTTCTAACTTGTTATTTCATCAACAATAAATACACATTCAACATTCAACAAATAACAACAATGCACCGGGTGGTCACCAAGAACTTGAACTAGTTATAACTTATAATCATTAGAGAAACACAACGGAAAATCATCTAATTAAGAGTTTCTGTTTCTGGACAATAGAAATGACTTGTAAATCCCTTTAAAGAATAGTAAGTTTTAGCGCCAAAAGTCTAGTTTCGCGCCAAAAATCTAGTTTCACTAAAACAGATCAAAATCTAAATATAGACTCAAGTATTTAAATTATCATTAGTACCTTTCTTATTTAACTTTGATTATTTGACTTTTCTATTTTTATGTTGACAGTTCAAAGGATTGATTCCGACTGACATGTTGTTCTGCAGGCTCCTATTTATGTGTTTTGGCCCTAACTATGACGTAAGAGTAAACGTCCAATCGTCCAATCAAAAGCAGCGTTTCTTACGTCTTTTGGCTTGAAACGTTCAAGAAGACAATCCGATTTCGTTATTACTAAATAAATACTCATTATTGAGTTGTCCTCATTTTGTCCTTCTTGTCCGAATTTAATTTAAAAGCGAATAAAACCAAAAGGACATTTCTACATAATGCTATAATTAAACGGACAGTAAATTCCTTTCTCGATACGGCGTATGAACTTGGGTGTAATTTACATAACCTTACGCATTAGATATAATGCTTAAATGAGATCAATGAAAACCCGGTTCTATCATAAATAAAGACAATGTTAATGAAAAGGGAGGCACAAACATAATAAATACGCAATTTATCTGCATTGATAAAGTTTTAACTTAAACAACTAATGATATTGAGATCGCAAAGTGAAAGTATAGAAAGGTGTCATGGCGGATGTAAACAAGTTGAATCTCACGACAAGGTTTGTCAAAATAAACCACTATATAACGAGAGAATCAAAGTATTTCATAGGTAAACATTACCAAGATATACATTTAAAACTGGCCCTTATCACTTGCCAAGTACAAATAGTTTAAATCATGAGTATAAAAGTCAATGCATTTCAGCACACTCGAGAAGTTGACCACCCAGCAATATTCAAATAAATATATGTAATATACAGTTAATAATACAATAAATAATAACAATTATCAGTCCAGATTTGTCACAATATCATCTACAAGTAAAGACACATGTGAAGGTACAATATCATCTACAAGTAAAGGCACATGTGTAGGAATAATATCATCTACAAGTAAAGACACATGTGTATGTATAATATCATCTACAAGTAAAGGACATGTGTAGGTATAATATCATCTACAAGTAAAGACACATGTGTAGGTATAATATCATCTACAAGTAAAGACACATGTGTAGGTACAATATCATCTACAAGTAAAGACACATGTGTAGGTATAATATCATCTACAAGTAAAGACACATGTGTAGGTATAATATCATCTACAAGTAAAGATACATGTGTAGGTACAATATCATCTACAAGTAAAGACACATGTGTAGGTATAATATGACTTGGTGTATATCTAGAGATTTTTGTGAAAATAGCTGCAAATCAGTTTTGATATATGGAATTTATTATTGGGTTGCTGAGTTTCTGATTATCATTGAATGTTTTCAAATTTCATATCTTGCTTATTTAACTGCATATCTTGCTGTTTTCTTCTTCTTCTAGAATTTGTTTTTTGTCTTTCCATTTTTGAATTACAAATTTTATTGAACAGATAGAACTGATTGAGGTTGTGCTAACTACTGTATAAACATTAATTTTCGTGGGGTTAAAATTTCGTGGTTTTGTATCCAAAAGTAAGTTTGTGGGGATTAATTTTCGTGGTTTTTAATTTTAGAAAAAAATTATACAAATGTCACTTTATAATTGACAATACTCAATAAAACTGATGTGAACTTTTGCCGTTGGGAAAAATCAATAATTGCATTTCATAGTAACAGTGAGCACTAATCAAGTGTTGTAACCTGCACACGCTAATTGGCTGTTACACACCTTTGATGTTTTATTCAAGGACAATGATTGTGTGATAAATGTATTACGACTTGAGGGCATTACAGACACATTAGACTGTTAAATGACATTGATTGACAGTTCTTGATCATTATTAATTACTGTACAAACAAAGGATTAGGATTATCATCTGTCTTAAAGAAAACCTTTGAATATCGATGTCTAATCAATTAATCTATTTATTTCATTGTCTGCATTTATGTTCATCAATTATATAATGTCAATAAGATTTAGTCAGATCATAAAATAATGTAAATTTACAGTTAAATTTTCGTTGGGGTTTTAATTTCGTGGATAATTCTTATCCACGAAATAAAGGAAATTAAATCCCGCACGAAAATTTGTGCTTTTACAGTAACTCTACACTAACTCTACATTAACTCACCTCTTCATAAGTAGCAGGAATAAATGGTAAAGTATAATTTCCGATCACATATTTATTTTGTGTCTTTACTCTTAAACTTCCCTGAAAATATAACATAAATCTGAACATCTATACTGTAATACTGTTATTCTATCTTTTCAACAGGCCTGGTTAGTATACATCAGATTCCAACTTTCATAGATCAATGGTATAGTTTGTAGTTTGTACAAGTTGATAAAAAAATAATATCTTATCTCATGCCACATTGTTCTAAACAGGATTAAAAATGTCTGTCTGGAAAACAGCTGATTATTGACAGAAAATAACTCTGATGCAATAATGTATCTTAATGTTTTGAAAATACCATTTATTATATCCCATTCAATGAATTAGAGGAATCTGGTGATCATGTTTTGTTTATTGTTTTTTTCATTTGTCTTGCCCTTTTTTCTACAATTTTAGTACCTGTATGATCTCTGGGCTTTCTTATAACAAACGTAGACATAACAATACCAATACCAACAGAGGGATGATGAGAGTGAGGATGAACTAATTATGTGGACAGTTGTCTCATTGGCAATTATATCACATCTTGTTTTTTATATATTATTAGCCTTTCTTATAATTTTCAAATAACCTTTTCAGAAATATATTTCATCATGTCTGTAAATTTTGGTAGTTTAGGTGGTGGTAATTTTGTAGAGTTTTTCTCTATTTCTTTCTCTTTAGTCTGAGCTATATGGAGAGCTTTCATAGCCTCTACTCTAACATCTTCCTTGGTATCACCGCAGGCTAACAGCAATATGTACCGTGAAGGGATGTGGTTGGAGGGAAACACCGTCCGGGCATACTGTACAGACATAAGTCTAGACTGGGGTTGGTCCTGGAAAATAGCAAAATCTTAATCAATGCTTTTTCAGATTACATTTTTATGGCATATAGTGTTTCAGGGTTAGAAAATAGAAATAGTTTCTTAAATTAATCCCTATATCAAAAACATTTTATTTAGTGTAGAAAAAAAATCAAACAATTTGAACTTGAATAAATCATGTGCATTCAAAGGAATCAAAGACTTCAACAGTTATTTTTCAAAGTATCCACAGACGTCAAGTGAGTGAACTATTGTAAACATGTTTATTTGTCATTGGAATGTGATTATTTGAATTTATATTTCTAAATTCTGTGTTGTACACTACTAACATCTACTCCTTACACTACAAAAACAAAACACAGAAATGGGTTAACACATCAGTTTCCTTCATATTCACAATAATATTAAAACAAGAATATGTGTCTAAATAAGATTGCATTATCCCGTTTCCAGTGAATCCATAATTGGTTACATAGAAAACAGATTTCATTCATTTGTTGAAGTTGGCTTTGAAATATAAAGTAGCGTTTGTTGATGTCATTAGCCAAATTTAAGGTGTACTGTCTTTTGTTTTTTTGTTAATTGTTTTATGTTCTAATAGTCCTGACAAGCCTAGACATCTCTTTATGTTTGTAAGACTACCTGTTCAATATTTTGCATGATAAGTGCTTCCATCAGACTCTGACAAGAAGGATCAATGTCTTTAAAGGCATCTGCCATCAATGATAAGGACTCCTGTACACCAAGTCGAGTTTCTGGGTCTTCCTACAATAAAAAATGTCAATATTTATTATAATCTACTATTAAAGTATAAATAATATGTACACCAAGTCTTGGTAATGTGACTTCTCATTAAAAAAATGTCAATACTGATATCATCTGCCATCAAGGATAACAAATTCTGCACACCAATTCTTGCTTCTGCATTTTACTACAAATTTTTGTTGTTGAGAAGACAGAATTTTTCAGCTTATTATCTCTTAATGATGGTCATATATATCTTTATATATGTCACAAATTCTAATTTCAAATAGAAATGTTTGACTTACTTTACTCATAGCATCAAAGAACTTCTGTACTAAAGCCACATCTTTCTTCACCAGCTGAGGAGCTCTCCGTACTATTTTTCCCACTGCTACATAAGCCAAGTTCCTTAATTTAGCTTCCTGCAATTGAAAAAGAGCAAGTCATTTGTTATAGATTGTATCTTTTTTTTTTGTCACTAAACCATAAGCAACCAACAATCAATCAATATTTAATATACTCATCATAGATACCAGGACTTAACTCCGTATATACGCCAGACGCGCGCCTCGTCTACATAATATAATATATAGATAGTGTATCCCAAGATAAATAGAATACTTATAATCTAATTTATCTAAAAGATCTCTAGAAATTAAACAGCACTTTACAACAAATCAAAACAAATTCTAGATAGTTTTTCTATTTTGATAACAGTAAAAGGACTGACATTATTCATGTCAAACAGCAATGTGTTTATTGATGATAATGTGCTTATCTCCTACCAATATTTACACATCCATGTAATAAGTGAGTCTATTACAAGACATACCATATAGCAGGTTATTTTTGCGGTTGAAAAATTTGGCGATTTTCATTGAATAAGGTATACAAAATAATTTATCGGTTATTATTTTGACTGATTTAAAACTTTTATCAATACCTTTGCATAGACCGTTTGAAAATAGCAGAATTTAATTTTGGTGATTTTTTTCTATCCGCGAAAATAAGCGAAAATTTGCACCCTGTGAAAATAACCTGCTTTACGGTAGTAAGGTAGTTCCAAACTTTTGAATAGCGTGTTATATTCATAAGAACTTACATCAGTGGCTTCACCAATCAGTTTAACCATACCAGATAATAGCACAGGTGCCACAGGGGTAAACTTATTGTCAGCACAACTGAAAAATAAATATAATGTACAATTCTGACAGGTTTTGTCATAATGACAACAATTAGGTGTAATCTCATTTTTAGCACAACTGAAAAAAAATCTAAAGTATTTATTTACCTGACCCTTCCATCAATTTTTAATGAAACTTTCTTATGATATTATCTAATTATAAAATGTCAATAAATCAAAAGTTACAGTAATGAATAATAAAAGAGAATGCCTTTGAAGAAAATATTTTTAAAACTACATGTTCTGAACACTTTGTTCCACTGGTATTATGTTGCTAAAGTGCTAGTAGTACTAACATTATCAACAAGACTGGTGCACCATCTTCCACCTTTCTTTTTGTGAATTCTGCTTTCTATTCTGCTAACAATTGACATTACATTCCTAACATGGTATGATATATACTCACTTCAAACAAACATGATGAACAAATTGTACAGCCATGTTCTTTAGCTTGGCATTAGTACTCTGGCCATACAAACAGTCAAATATAACCTGTTGAAAGATATCATAAGTCAGAAAATTTAACACAAGTTATAGAGAATGTTTATAAATTGAGAACTGCTTTTTAATAAGATTAAGAAAATAGTATTAATTTTATTTTATCAAAAATACTGTAAATCCAGAAATTTGTTTAGTTTTTATAACAAGATAAGATGTCTCCCTTGCTTAACTGAACATTGATTTTATGTTGGAAGTCATACAGATAAAGATTTTACTACAAGTATCACATAAAAATAAATCATACCAGACAGACATGTACACCTTACAAATATTCCTTACACCAAATATAATTAACCTATTGCTACTAGTATTTGAAAAATAGACTAAAACACAACAGCTTAAAATTGATCAACGAACCAAGAAATTTGGGTCAAGGTCAGACGATATCTTCCATGCAGACATGTACCCCTTACATCATTTCATACACCACATATAGTTCACCTACTGCATAAAGTATCTGAGAAACAGATCTAGTCATATAACTTTAACCTTGATCACTGATCCATGAAATGAGGTCAAGGTCAGGTGAACCCTGTCTGATGGACATGGAGACGTTACAAGGAAACCATATACCAAATATAGTTAACTCATTGTGTTGAATCTTCAATGGTGGCCTTCAGCTGTTTTCTGCACATTTGTTTGGTTGTTGTGTCATTCACACATTCCCCATTTCTATTCACAATGTTAACCTATTACTCTTAATAAGTGAGAAATTTATATATAAAAAAATAATATTTTGTGAGATTCATGTTGCTCGACCATCTTCAGTTTTCCATGTTGTGATTGGTGTACAGTTGGTCTATTTCTTTTCTAGCCATGGTGTTGTCAGTTTATTTTTTACTTATGAGTTTGACTGTCCCTTTGGTATCTTTCCCCTGTTTTTACCTTGATACAGGAAATAAAGACAAAATTAGCATCATCTCCTGCTTTTAAGAAGAGCTTAAATCACCATAACACTTACCTGGATACAGGAAGGAAATACATTTGCAGCATCTCTGGCTCTTAGGATAAGCAGAGACCTTAGATTACCATAACACCTACCTGAATACATGAAGGAAATACATTTGCAGCATCTCTGGCTCTTAGGAAGAATGGGAAAATTTTCAGTCTTATTCTTGTACATACTGGTCGTCTTTTATGGTCAGGTTTTGTTACTGGCTGTAAATATAATTTAAGAGTTAGACTAGTTTGGTATCAAAACTAAATGTTAAATGGTCCCTATATTCATTCTCTGATCATTATTACAGTCTGCAGAATGTCTCTCAGCAGAACTTAACCACATAACTGACAGCTGAATCTAACCAAAGATTTCTGTAAAAGTTAACAGACGATGGACCTAAAGTAGTGGAAATAGCTCACATTGGCCAATTCTCACTTATGATCAATAATAAAAATTCTGATTGAATATATGTAACTTTTTTTGGGGAGGGGGGGGCTTATGTCATAACTAATAAGTGAGCAGCCATTTACTATAATTAACAGTTGTTCTATTCACATAATAGATTTTCAAATTTGTTAAATAATAAAATGTTGTTTTATTAAGATATCATTCAACTTTACGTACTGAATAACCTTCAGTTTGAAAGTTTTTGCTGTTTTGCAATGTAGCTTGTGTGGCATTAAAATAATTTATGAAATACTGCAGAACATTGATTCATTTTAATTTTTTTAAAGCTATTATATATGATTATATATGATTGCTTTTTTTTTTTTTTTTTTTTATTCAACAACAAATTGCACTTTCTGCTGTTAACAATATACCTCACTAGTCCAGCATACAAGTGAAGAGTCCCTGTTTGTTAATACCAGAAATCCAGGGTTGTTTTCAGGTAAGCATTAATATCTTAAATCAACATTAGTCTTATAATCTAACAGGTAAGTTGTAAAATTATCAGCATGAAATAATAAACAAGTAAATATCAGCGAGACTTATTTGATTACCTATATATATATTAATAGAAAAGAATACTATTATATATATCATCTAGCAATAAATGACTTTTGAGTATAGTTTCCGGAAATTTTCCATATTTTCTCCTTTAACGTGTGTGTTTAGATATGCAGTAGAGTAGTGGTAGAGTTGTTATCATCAATATGGAATTTGATAGGTGTAAATGAAGTTTTTTTTCTTTTAAATCTAACTATACAATTAAATTCCTTTTTAAAAGATAAGATTTTCATCCTTATATCCTATTCTCTGGTATTATCAATGTCAATTAAATGTTTGCTGGTTATCTTTATCTGATTAAATATAGAGGTATTTAATTGATTTGTATTATTTAAGATTGACAATTTAAAAGGACTTGAAATAATAATGTCAGTGTAAGCTTCAGTGACTCTTTTCACAAAAATCAGTCTTACTATTAAAATTGTTAGAATTGATCTTCAGTTAAACTGAAATGTGGATAAATAAATAGAAAAAGTTTTGATATTAACTTAACAATTAAATTCCTTTTTAAAAGTAAGATTATTATCAACATAGCCTATTCTGTGGTATGATCAGTGTCAATTCCCATAAATGGAAACAAATAGAACAAGCAATATTTCTAAACTATGATAATTAACTAATATAGGTCATTTAAATGTTTATAGGTTACCTGAATCAGGTATAAACATGTCCTTATTTACTTCCTGGTACAACCATATTTGTAAAATCAGTGAAGAGAACAATTATAAAGTTGATACAAAGAACTGAAAGGACTTTTACATCCATCAAGAGGTACTTAGTTCATTATCAGCAATTTGTACATTTTCCATTTTTAATCTTACTGATTCATATTTTTAAGATCATGGACGCGCACAGGACTTGATACTCAAAATAAATAGGTAATGATGTCATGTACCAATGCAGAATGTGATGTGCTCAAGTCCATCCTTGTCATTCATACAAACAAACAACTGTCACAACATTTTGAATTGTATTTGTAAAACTATTTTATTTAACTTCATAATTTCAACCCCAAAAAAAACATACAGTTAAAAAAAAAAATGCTGATTATACATGTTATAAGAACAATGGCATTTTGTTTTTTTATAGTGATTTTATCAGCTCCAAAATCAGCTCTCCAAAACAAGCTCCCTTGATATTCTTACTTATAAAGTCAGAATAAATCAAAGAGCTGAAGAGCTCTGAGGGAAAAGACGGCCATTGTTTCAATTTTTAGGGGGGTATCTTTTGATAGTCTACATACAAAGAATGAACAAAAGAACAGCTAGAACATATGGAAAGGCTGACAATAATGAAACTAATTGTTGTTTATTGTTATTTCATTTCCTTAGTCAAGAATTCATCATAGAGACAATTTGGACCAATGAGATCTGCACCTTCTAAATCAAAACATTTGATTAAAGTTGGGAGTTAATTATCTAAAATTCAATTGAATTTAACAACTACTACAATATATTTTAGAATTTTAATTATGTACAACTGAAGGGCAGGCTAAGACCTTTCTCATTTTTTTGTGACAGTATTCTCAAGAAAGTGAGGACTGAAAAATCTATTCAGTTTTAATTTTCCATTGATAAAGTTCCCAGTTACAACTCTCATCACAGGGATACATGTACTTATAAAATCAAATATGATTCATATAAGCTGTGTGAAGTTTGTTTCCAGATCCCACATTTTAATATATCTGTAAAATTCATGAATAAATAGCTTTAAACTACAAAAAGCAATATTTTAAAAAAAAAAAAATGACAAAAAAAAAAAAATGACCACTACAATAATTATGTTGGTACGCAAAATTATTTTTTAATCAATGACTACTTATCATATAAATACTTAATGTGACATTTTTAGTGTTTAGATACATTAACTTTCATTTTAGTGGGTAATTACTCATCAATTGAGGTGTTCCTTAATTGGAGAAAGATTCTAAGAACATAACTTTACAGAAAGAATGAAAACTGCAGTTGCTCTCCCCAATCTCAATAGGTATAAACTACAAAAAGCAACATTTTTTTTTTTTAATTTTTTTTTTAACCATTTCAATATTTATGTTGGTACACAAATTTTTTTATATAGAAGACTACTTATCATATACTAAATGTCACATTTTAAGTGTTCAGAAACATTTACTTTGATTTTAGTGTATAAGTACTCATCAATTGAGGTGCTCCTGAATTGGAGGAAGATTCTAAAAACAGAACTTTACAGAAACAATGAAAACTGACGTTTCTCTCCCCAATCCCCATTGACATTGTTTACCGCGAAAGTTGACCTACAAATCATCTGATTATAGCCTCAGATTAAAGCATTGCATGTTGGTGTGTGAATCATCTACACTACAGCAAACATCATTAGGTTTACATTTAACAAATACGGATTTTTAATTAGTATACAAATACTGTGAATGATTTTTATAATGAATAAAGGATATCCCTGTGTAGTGTGGCATTCCAACAATGACGTCACTAGGTTAGATATATTTAGAATATTTCGTAATACTGATTTTCCGGACTGTAAAAGAAACGTATATAGTGTACGGGAAAGCTCAATATACGATAATTTCACGAGAAACAGAAGGGAAATGTGTAAAAAATGTATTTAAAGTCAATCTGTTCTCCTTGTAATCAATTTCAGTATGACATTTTGAGGGGTTTCCAAACTATCAAAACAAAATGATTGACGTGAGGGAATGATACTCTGGCCAACCCCATTAGGGAATTGACGGCTTGAAGCCGTCTTTCCCCAAAAACAAAATGCCATTTTTCTATATGTTTAAGTTTGACAATGTCACATGTACAAGACCTGAGTTGATAGAGATGGTGTATCTTACCTCATGTGTAAAGACTCAATAATACTTTTTATTGAATATTCATATTCACCTTTATACATTTACAAAGTACACATACTGAAATATAGAACTGACCATCACAATCAAAATCAAAGAAGTTCAATCAACTAAATTTATGAATTTTCAGAAAATTAAGGCAAATCTAAACAGATGAGTGTGGAAAGCAAGATGTTCATATGCAAACTAAAATTGTTGGAAGATAAAAAGGGAGGATTGTAGAAGTTATTAATCCTGCTGAAAAAAACATCTGATTCAAAGAAAGATCCCATGTCCACAAGATGTTTACAAGGATCTGAACATTTTGGTTTATTTTCTTAAATATCTAATCAGCCAATGAAATCAATGCTGTTAAATGTTAGTAGATGTGTATCAAGTGTTACCTTTTCTTATCCCTAGAATCTAGAGTTGTAACACAGTACATCATATATTTGGCATGAAAAATGGAATTGATGGCAGATTAGCATATTATATGTCGTAAAGGTTGTAAGATGCAAGTCACAGAATTGGCTATTTCAATACATAGTTATACATGATATATAATGTCAATGTTACAGCAATGAAGTGCAATAACTTGTCAAAGTGTACTCAATCTTGTCATTGGTACATATAACAACCATATTTAATTTTAAAACTTCTTCTCATTATTTACAAATAAGATGATATAATAATACCAAATATATACCTGTTGGATGCACAAAATCAAATGACCATATTTAATTTTTGTTTAGGTCATGGCATCAAATAAAGTTATACTATGTGGACCTTGTCAAGAAGGAAAAGTCAACACTAAAGCTGATATCTGGTGTTACAACTGTGATGAAGGATTATGTTCAACATGTTCTGGTCAACACAAAAGATCCAAAGGAACATGTGATCATAAAACTATTGATGTCAAAAGCTATAAACCCTCGATTGGAGCTATCAAAACAGAGTGTGACAGACATGGTCGACAACTTAACTTGTACTGCCCATGTCATTTAATGCCTTGCTGTGATCTATGTTTATCCACCATGCATTCAAAATGTTGGGGAATAACAGAGTTAGTTAGTGTGGTGGAGAAAACTAAAATTGAAAAATTAAAAGAGGAAGTAGATAAAAATATTTCCTCTACTTTACCCATGTTGAATAAAATTATGAACATCAAATCAGGAAACATCAAAAGAGGAGAACAACAAGTAGACAGCATAAAAAAAACTATTGTCAAATATAGAAAGAAAATAAACAAACATTTAGATGACCTGGAGAAGAAGTTATGCCAAGAAACAGAAAAACTCTGGGATCAGCAAAAATCTGAAGCATCAGGCTTCATTACTGAAGTTGACGAAAAACAAAAAAACCTAAAGAAAATGCAAGAACACTTACATACAGTCATATCACACACTTCAAAACTCCAATCATTTCTAGGTTTACATCAGATTGAACAACAAGTACATCAATGTCAAAGATATGTTAATGATCTGGAAGATGATGATAGGGCAAAAGAATTTGAGATCAAAATGAACAAAATGAGGAGATAGAAAAGATGCAAAGAAATTTAAGATCATCAAAATCCTTAGGAGAAGTAACAGTTGTTAAAACAGATATAGACTGGAAGAAAGCACAAGTAGCATCACAAGAACAATCCAACATTAACAACATGACAATGAATATTGAGACAAAGATAAAGGGTGACACCAGTGACATGATTTGTCTGAAGGATGGAAGAGTTATAATAGTGGAAGAGAGGGGTAAAGTTAACCTACTTACTTCTGATGGCAAACTTGAGAAACAGTTACCTATATCTGAAAATGCCTCCAAAGTTACACAGATCAGTCAGAACACTATTGCCATAACTTATACTGGTGAGAAAGACATTAATATCTTCAATATGGAGAATGAAACCGTTACCAAAGTTATCACATTAGACAAAGTATGCTATGGTTTATCATTCTCAAATAATTCTTTGGCTGTAGGTTTGGAGAATGATGAAATCCGTATTATAGACTTGGAAGGAAAAACACTGAAGTCAATCCAAGTTGAGAGTGCATCAAACCTGTGTCACCTTGTTTATTATAATGACAGAGTTATCTATAGTGACTATAATGGTGAAGCAGTTTACTGTTATAATGGATCAGGTAAACAGATGTGGCAATACACACAGGATTTAACAGGACCATGGGGACTTTGTACAGATAAGTATGGTAACATTATTCTAGCAGACTGTCACTCTGATAGAATAATAGTAATATCAAAAGATGGACAGAATAGTAAAGTACTAAATGGTAAAAAAGATGAACTTGCAGATCCTCAGTTTATTTGTTTAAATCATAAGGATTCGTCAAGTTTTATTTGTGATTACGAAGGCAGATACCTGGCAAAATTTAATTTGTCTTGAGGAGTGGATTCTACAGAACTATAAAGGAGTAGTACCGGTAAGGGCTGATTTTGGCCTCAAATTTCAGATTCATCTAACGAAAAAATTTTGACACTTTTTAAACACTTAAGTGTCTATTTCAATTGATCCAATTAGTTTATGTGAAAGATTTAAACTGATTAAAAGTCATTAAAAATGCTCCCAAACAAGCTGAAATATGAAAAATCTATCAAATACGCAAAAAAAACGTAACTGTAAAGATGTTTTTTGTCAAAAATGAAAGTGGCCGCATCCGTGTTCATTCTCAACCTTTATATATGTTATGTATTATCATCAAATACAACTTACTTTTCAATATTATGAATGAACACAAATGCAGCCACTTTCATTTAAAAATAAAATAAAATAATCATGATAAAGAACGTAAAAAAACATTTTTTTCTTCCCGGCATTGAAGTTTTGTAACTTAATCAAGATCACCTGAGTTAAGATAAGCTACTCAAGCAGATCTGGAAAGCAAGGGCGTTCTGATCCTTGATTGCATATTATCGACTTTTCCATAAAAACAAGGAATTTTCAGTGTAGAATTATTGAATTTTGAACATGAGTGGATGCGAGTACCACAAATATATTAACCAGCTGCACCGCAGGGCGCAGCTTTATACGACCGCAGAGGTCGAACCCTGAACAGTTGGTGCAAGTATGGACACAACATTCAAGCTTGATACAGCTCTGAATTTGGATTGTTTACAGAAAACAAATGTCAAAATCTTATAAATCTTTTGCACAATATTGGGCATTCAAAAAAATTTCTTCAAACTTTTCAAAAATTTGAAATTTGAGAAATTTGGGAAAAAAAATTGAAAACTACTACTACTATCCCTTCATTGTATGGAAATTTTTGGTATAATTTCAGAGAGAATCATACACTTAAATACAAGTTATTGTTTAAAAAATACAAAAACGCTTGTTTTGGACCCCCTTTTTGGCCCCTTATTCCCAAACTATTGGTACCATAACCTCCAAAAACAATCCCAACCTTCCTTTAGTGGTATTGAACTTTCTGGTAAAAATTTATACAGATCCATTCACTAAAACTAAAGTTATTGTCCGGAAACTAAATGCGTCTTTGGATGATGCAGACAACGACGACATAATAGCATTATACGACGCAAATTTTTTTTTGTGGTCGAATAATAACAGTAAATTCTTTCCTTGCAACAAATAACACATTGAAATATCTTTGAGGTACTTGTGTCCGCTCATAATTTAAAATTGTTCAAACGGACACACAAACACTTGTGATTTTTATAAAATTTACATTTTTCAAGAGAAAGAGAGGGGTATTGAATAATTTTGTAAAACTGCTATATTTTGGGGCCAAAAAGGTGTCTTACTGAGACTACTCCTTTGTTATATATATTTATTGTGGATTTATTATTATTCGTTGGATACAAATGCTCGTGCATTCATCTTAACAGATGAACTGTGAATTTAAAAGTTCAATGAAATACATATTTTCTATAAGGATATATGCAGACTTTGGTATAACAATGAAATCAAATATGATGGAATCTCAAAACACAAAAATTTGTACCCACGAAAATAAATCAATCAACAGTATTACATATACATGTATATATTACAAGTAGTTGACTTATATGGGTGTTTTTCAATTTATTATTTTAGGAAAATTCTGTTATTGTTGTTAAAAATAATATTCTTTTGATTCATTATTTAATTGTACCATATGCATTTATTCTCAGAATCTCTAAATTTAAAATTTAATCCTTTCCTTCAAATCTTAATTGTCTGTATAACAACATGCTTTTTTCTATTGAATTTGATAGTTCGTTCTTATATTGTACTGTTACACCGCTGTCCCAGTTTAGGGTAGGGTTGTGATCCTACTAACTTTTCTTTGTGTTACATATTTGTTTAAGTGCATTTTTTGTACATAGATTAGGCCATTAGTTTTCTCGTTTGAATTGTTTTACATTTGTCATTTCTTAGACTTTCATAGCTGAATATGTGGTATGGTCATTGCTCATTGTTGAAGGCAATATGGTGACCTATAGTTGTTAATTTCATTTGTCATTTGGTCTCTTGTAAAGAGTTGTCCCCTTGGCAATCATACCACATCTTTTTTTATTTTGTATTCCAAATAAAGCAATGAATTTACACCACTGGGTGGATACCACTGCTGGTGGACGTTTTGCCTCCAAGGGTATCACCAGTCCAGTCAAAAGTATGAATTTTTCGAAATACTTTAACTAAGGATTTCCTTATCCCAGGCATTATTAAGCTGGATTACCTTAGCCATATTTGGCACATCTTTTTGGAATTTTGGGTCCACAATGCTCTTCTACTTTGCACTTGTTTGGCTTAATAACTATTTTGATTTAAACGTCACTGATGAGTCTTATGTAGACGAAACGCGCGTCTGTCATGTTAAATTATAATCTTTTTTTTTTTTTTTTTTTTTTTTGAAATTATAATGTTTTATTTGAATTTTACATTTGTTAGAGATACATGAAGTACCAGTACCTTATCCCGGCCTTGTTAACGTTAGTATATAGCATTTCATTGATAAGTTAGTACTTGTTAGTGCACAATATATATATATATAGTAATAATGACATGTATGTAACGGAATAGAAATATGATAACATGATGTATTATAAATTCTAATTTATGAAATTAATTTAATTTTTGCTGCAACCAGATTATGGAATTTTTCATATTTGCCTTTTTTATTGTTTTTTGTTCGGATATATAGTATCCTTTGTATACAGTAAAAAGAATAATTGTTATTAAATCATTAATACTGTAATAACTTGTATCGTTTATTTTGTATCCGTACAAAAGTGATTTAATTGATATGATATGATGTCCTATTTTAAGTTTATCAAGTAATAGTTTTATTTGATCCCAAAATGATTTCAGAAATTTGCATGTTAAGAAGTAGTGCTCATAATCTTCGATGACATCACAAATATTACATAGCGGAGTTTTAGTTATTTTCCAAGAGAAAAGTAATTGTTTGGTTGGTAAAATGTAGTGCAGAAATTTCCATCTTAACATTTTGAATTTATTATCTTGTATATAATAAAAGATATAATTTAGCATTTGTTGTCTTTTGTTTGTGTTGTTTTCCAAGATAAATATGTTGTCCCATTTTTGAAATCCTATTGGTTTTTCATAATATCTATTTAAGAGGGAGATGTAAATGTGTTTGGAGGAAATGTTTTTAAGTGATACCATTTTTCCTTTTTTATCTTTAAATTTATATTCTGAGTCAATGGCAACTTTTGTTTTTATTGATTCTTTTTTAGTTAGCTCTTGTAACCACTGTTTTGGTATTGCTTTCATTAATTTAGAATATTCTGAAAACCAGTTAGCATGACAGGAAAGTTTATCTAAGATCATGTTTTGATTAAATTTTCCTTTATTATCAATAATGTCATTTAAAAAAAAAAAAATTCTGTTTATCCAGTTTTTGAAAATGAGACATTTACCGTTTAATTTGATATTTTTATTGCCCCATAAAGCTGCTGTCTAATTTGTTTATATGATAGATGATCTGATTCTTTTTCAGATTTTGAATTTTTTAAATTATAATCTTAGTACCTTTGATAACTAATTAAAGTAAATATTTCAATGAAAAAAAAGATTTAGATTGATCATTCAGTTCATCTATTTTATAAAATTGCATATCATGGCTTCCAGATATCTAATAAGTTGACCCACTCTTAATAAATTTGACCTGGACTTACCAGCAATGTAATAATGTATAAAACAATGTTATTAATAAGTTTGATCAGAACTTATCAAGTCATCTTCTCAGGGGCGGATTTAGGCGGGGGCGTGGCAGGCGTGCGCCCCCCTAAAATTTGCAAAGTATGGGTTGTCTTCAACCTGTTTCAACATCAGAAGAGGCCATTCCTTCTTAACATTCAAAGTATATAAAAAAGTCAGTTTAACCAGGGAATTTCTATACTAAGTAACTTAGTAACAGAATCAACGTGTTTACTAATCAACTGACCTACGATTTATTCAAGTTCTATAAATATTATATACTTCAAAGGAAGGTGTCTGACTGAAAAATAAAAAAATGTTGTAGCAGTTAAAGTACAAAAAATTGTTACATTGTATTTGCCGTTTTTATAATCAATTTCTTTGATAATCGAAGTGCCGAATTATGTATAAAGTATTACATGCATGGCCGTGATCCCCACAAAATAAAAATAACTTCGTAAATGCATCTCATTCTAGCGAACATCGTATATATAAAGTCTGGCACGACCTCCGAAAATCCAAAAAGTAAAAACATATTATGAAAGGATAATTGAATAACACGGCGAAAAGTGGAAATTTTCGTTTGCAAAATCTAATTCTAGTATCTAGTATAATGGTCATGTGAGCTGATGTAATCTGTCTTGTCTCACTTTGCTTCCGTCGATCCACCCGTCTATCTGTCAAATCTTTACATTTCAATCGTCCTAACCAAGTTTATTGAGGATGGTGTTATGGAGTGTTAAAGTATTATTATTCTTAAGTGAACCGGTTTCATTTCACATAATTGAAACCATATTGAATGGCTAAGACACATTGACGATCTGCAAACAAGGGCTTCTTATTTTTGTGATGTTTCTGTTTTTCTGTTTATCACAACTACCAGCACCAATGTCTTTAAAGGATTGGTTGACAGATATTTGTGACCTGATATTGATATATAGATTATTTTAGAAGTGCTGGTGTCTTGAGTGTAGATTGGTTTGCATAGGAACACAAAATCAAAATAAAATGTTTGCATGATCTTCAGCTCCTGTTTTGGGCTGCAGCTTTATAAACTCTATCATAGATATACAGAATGAATCTCTTACATGAAGTGCGTAAGTTATTGGTGTTAGGAGATTGTTGAAGATTTTTCAAGTTTGTAGGAGACCTTGCCATCATAACTGAGATGGTTTTCGCGGAACATTGTAGATTGTTGTCAGGTTGGATTTAGGTGGTTTCTACTTGAAACTTTAATTTCTTGCTAACTGTACCTCACAATAGTTCGAAATACCTACATTGCACCCCTTTAGAAGAATATTTCACAAAAAATAACCTCAAAAAATTTTTCGTCTCGCTCCGCTCGGCAAATTTAAATATTGCGCCCCCCTAATGTGAAATCCTGGATCCGCCCCTGCTTCTGGTTTACTGGTCAAACAAAGAAAACCCTTGTTTCTATTTAATTTCATGCAAAATAAGCAAATACAACCAATAAATCAGGTATCTGGTTGTCTACATATTTAAGTTGTAGAATATCAGATGCTTGACCCAAAATAAAGACTTTTTGAACTCATTTCTTGTGCTCACTTGACCAAAAGCAGTTTAAACGGATAGTAGCTACGATTTTCATTAAAATTACTTTTTAAATCTATATGCCGGATTTTGTACAAAAAGTAAAATAATTATGATTAAAACAATTACTGGTTACGTTTCATTAAGCATTTAGAAGCTTTTTAACGTTTAACACCTACATTTATTTATTATCTATAGATAATAATTCGATGTTAAGCCCAACCCTTATTCATATGACCTTTACTCTTCAGTTCCCAATGCGCAATCGCACATTGTGCCTCGAAGGGAAAATGGTCGAACAGGGGAATGTCATCGCGGAAATGGAACGCGAATTTACAGTTTCAGCGAGAAAAGAAACAAAAAATTCGTAAGGGTTCCACGGAACCCAGTGTCTCGCCTACTTTTGCTGTTAATCGCAGACTCAACAAAAATGAGGAAAAACATCAATAAAAATTTCCCTCTCGATACTGTCTTTTGATTGAAAGAAGCTTCCAAGTTTGGTAAAAAATCCAGGATAGTTTATGAATCTAATAAATGTTTTATAAACTTTAACTGCAGACTGTATGTAATGTTAACTGGAAGAAAAACTAAGTCCATTTATATGTAAAATACGGAAAAAGTGAATTTTTTTTTTTACAAAATTTACTTCTGAATAATATCTTATGATCAGAAACCAGCTTTTGTCTAAGTTTGGTAGAAATCCAGGATAGTTTAAGAACATTATAAAAATTTTAAAAACTTAAACCACAGAGTGAATGTTTTGTTTCTGGCAAAAAAAACTAAGTCCATTTATAAGTAAAATACGGAAAAGTGGAAATTCATTTTTACAAAATTTTCTTCTTGACACTATTTTATGATCATAAACAAGCTTCTGTCCAAGTTTGGTACAAATCAAGGATAGTTTATGAAAGTTATTAAAATTTTAAAAATTTTAACCACAGAGTGAATGTAATGTTTCCTCACAGAAAAACTAAGTCCATTTATAAGTAAAATACAGAAAAGTGGAAATTTATTTTTACAAAATTTTCTTCTTGATACTATCTTATGATCATAAACAAGCTTCTGTCCAAGTTTGGTACAAATCAAGGATAGTTTATGAAAGTTATTAAAATTTTAAAAACTTTAACCACAGAGTGAATGTTATGTTTCCTCGCAGAAAAACTAAGTCCATTTATAAGTAAAATACGGAAAAAATGGAATTTTATTTTTACAAAATTTACTTCTGGATACTTTCTTATGATCATAAACAAGCTTCTGTCCAAGTTTGGTAGAAATTCAGTATAGTTTAAGAAAGTTATTAAAATTTCAAAAACTTTAACCACAGAGTGAATATTTGTGGACGCCGTCGACGACGGAATGTAGGATCGCTTAGTCTCGCTTTTTCGACTAAAGTCGAAGGCTCGACAAAAAGAGGTGCAGACAAGTTATTGTAAATTAAAAATAAAAACGTCGATGAGATCGGTCATTAAAATCACTCAAAACACCTGCGACGCTGGCAAAGTCAAACAGAAGTAGCCGACGGTTTGCGTAATGTTTACATTTCTTAAATTTTCCAGATCACATGAAAAAAAATCTCAACGTGTTCACAATTGTCAAAAATATGTTTACAAATTTACGGGCAGTAATCTCCCACCTTATAAGAAATTAGAAATCAACTTCCTAAACTTTAGTATTATTCTTCAAGTGTATCCTTCATGGAGGCCCCGATTTAACACACAAACATACAAACACGTGTATACATTATCGGCATCGTTTGGTCATACAAATGTAATAACAAGTGTATAATATTGCCATTGTTGGAGAATCTTGGGTTGGAATAATATGCCGGTATTTGTTATACTTTTTATTTACATAATTTGATAAATGGCGTCAAATATGTACGTTTAATAAAGCGTAATTATCAAATATGCAAGAAAACAAAAAGCACGTGTTCGTATCTATATATATCTTGGTTAGCTCACTCGCTATGTCGGCAAAGTTCGGGAAGTAAACCCGATGCATAATTAATGAGATGAAAAGGCACACAACACGATATGAATTATCAATTATTAACACTTCTGTAGTTTATTACAACATTCTAGCGATCTTATTGCTTATATTTAGTACACATCTTTGATTTTAGCAGCTTTAAAACGTGTTCATAATTTTGTCAAAATCGTAGCTACTATCCCTTTAAAGTCATATGAAACCTCAAATTAAAAAAAAATATGCATCTGTTTTTTATAACTAAATGGATAGTTTTCATTATAATAATTTTGTACATATACTTTTTTCTGAGGAAAATTCTTTAATTTGTCCACATTTAGAAGAAGTTTACTTATTTTTAATTGCTTGCTTCCAGGAAGCAATTCGCCGACATATTTTCCGTATGCATAGTGACCTGAGCGTAACCCTCCTCGTAAAAATCCGGTGATCGCAATACGCATGAATCTGTCATTAAAATAAACAATTATCTGATTGTACATGTTAAACACGTGCTCAATACCCATGCTTTTTGTTATTTATTTACTATAAGGTGACAATCGGTAAACTTCGGCTTCAAAACACGGCATTTAATGAGCAGCCATATTTGTTAAATCATAACAAACAGAGAGAAAAAAAAATTGACGATTATACGATATATATATTTGCATAAATAATGATAAAATCGTGCACAGAGGACTTAGTTTGTGATATATACATGCATTGGTTCAAGAATTGGAAAAACATTATTTTTCACCACTCACTCGTTTCATATGACTTTAAGCTTCATACTGTGACTTGCAATATTATTAAGCAGACAACCTGATAATCCATACTTATAGAAAATTTTCATTTCACTTATAAGTTAAAAATTCTTGCAAAGTTCTAAAGAAAACGTAACCATTTACAAATATCAAAATTGATTGTCCCTCATATCCCAATTCCCCACAGGCTTTATTTTGGAACAGCTCACATAAAGATTGAAATAAACAATTACTTTCCCCATAGGCGACAATGGTAGCCTTTTTCGAGATACAGACTTTAGAAAGTTGATTTTCTTAACGAAACCTTGCTAGAATCAAAGAAAAGTTATTAGGACAGTATTTTTTGGTCTAAAAAATATAGGGTCGCGTTGCTTTTCTTAGCGTATTTTGTACTTATCTCCCATGCCTATCAATTTTGCCCTTAAAAATACGGGTCTTGTCCTAGCGTTGAAAAGTCATCTCAGTGCCTTTAGGGCTACGGAATAATTTTTATTTTGCCTTTTGTATAAAGCAGAGTGCACGAAGTCTCTAAAAATAAAAAATAACGGGAGCACATATCGACCAATCAGGATTCGCCATACTCTTAATTCTGAATACCATGTTATGCTCATAAAATGGCTGCGCCCATAAAATCTAATGGTGTATTGTAACCTAAAATTGTACTATGATATGTCGATAATCACACAATTTATTTGTTGAAACTGAACATTTTCATGGTGTAGATAGGTCAAATAGAGTGTGTTTAAAATGCTGCACCATTATTTAAGACGAATTTCATTTCAGATTTCAAGTGTCCAATATGTTATTAAAAAAATGTATTGTGTTAATGATATATGAAAATTATCAGTTAAAATCATCTGCATAGTACAAGTATTTACAGTAATATATCCTGATGTAAATAAACTATGATCATTTATATTTCTACAACCGTTATAAATATTGTATTACATAAATAGTGATTCAACATAGTATTTATAGCGAATAAAAAATCTGTCATCATAATTATACACCCTAATGAAGTACATCTGAATTTTCACTATTTTTGTTTTACAAAATTGCGATAGTTTTTACTTCAAACAATATTAGCATACAAATACCAATATGAAAATGAGTATGTGCCTAACTCATGTAAATATCTTTTTATAGCAAATTCATTTGGATGTAAGGTATTGCATTTGTTCTACAGTAAGAACCTTTCATTTTACTGACTAAATGAGGGAGAAAACCAGTAAAATATGAAGCTATAAATAATACCAAAAAAGATGATTGGAACCAACAGTTGATGGAAGATCACTCTTGAAATATACTGAAAGGGATATTAATGAAACTTGTTTGAAATGTCTCTTATTTCTTAAGATTTACTTCTAGCAGAAAATGATTTCGTTTTATCCGTTATACGTCCGGTAGAAGTCCGTTTCTCATTTGTTCAACATCCCTTTTATCGGTTAAACGTCCGGTAGAAGTCTGTTGGTGAATTTATCTTCCAGACCTCCAATGGATGTATAACGGACACGTAACGGATTCAAAATGGAAACGAAACAGATACCTAACGGACGTTCAACGGACATTTTATCTGTTGGACGTCCGTTCAAAGTTTTGAACCTGCTCAACATTTTCCACTGGACAGAACGGACGTCAACGGATAAAATGTAGGCTTAACGGACATGCAACGGATATGGACGGACGTCAAACGGATAACAACGGACGTCTAACTGACATGAACGGATTGAAAAAAAGTTATCCATTAGGCGTTGTACCGAGCTATCCGGTAAGGTGTGACCGATGCTTTAGTACAGGAGTTTACTAATTGAGAATCAGGGAACAAGTGAAAAATGAGTGTCAGAGAAGAAAACGCAATGTTCATTAACGTTTTTTAATACTTTTCAATGTGCTTTCATTTGTTATTTAAACTTTGTGATAAGTAGATAAATGATTTAGTGTTTTTAATTTTTTTTTTCATTCAGTATAAATGGTAATTTAAAAATTAAATTAGAGTTTATACATATTTGATAAATTCCTAGGGTATGTACTTTCCCTGGTTTTATTTTCATTAATGATAAGGTCAGCTTGGCAGCTTGGCAGTTGTGGTATATTGAATTATTTTTTATTTTTTATTTTTAACTATATATATATGTACGTGTATCATTTCTTGGGGGCTTTCACTCATGCTACTCGTTCAATTTGGCCTACTTAATTTCAGGGAAATTATTTTCCCCCAATTCATTCATACATCTTATAAATTATTAAGGCTTTGTTTTATTTAAGGGTGATAATTAAGTTAGTTTTGGTACCTGTTGGGATCTACCGCAGGAATTCTCATTTTTCAAATTTATACCCGTCTGGGCTCTACCAGTCAGGTTCTAATAGTACCTGTTGGGATCTACCGCAGGAATTCTCATTTTTCAAAATTCATACTTGTCTGGGCTCTACCAATCAGGTTCTGAAAGTACCTGTTGGGATCTACCGCAGGAATTCTCAGTTTTCAAAATTCATACTTGTCTGGGCTCTACCACTCAGGTTCTAAAAGTACCTGTTGGGATCTACCGCAGGTATTCTCATTTTTAAAATTTATACCTGTCTGGGCTCTACCAGTCAGGTTCTAAAATAAATTTTTCACCTGTCAGGGCTCTACTGCAGGTTCTTAAAATTGCATAATTTAGGCAATTTATTTTTTAATTAATTAAAATTATGTTGAGTAGGTAGTGTTTTTTCAATTTGATTATTTTAATTAGTATTTGTGTAAGTTGTAATGAGTAGCCCCCTAGAAAGCCAAATGATGTTTGTTTACCTTTTCTTTCATCATAGAGTTTGCCTTGTAATTTGTGGTTGCCAAAGTTCTAACAGGAGGTTTTCTTGGATAAGGTCACTACATATGGAAAAGATGGTGGCAAATAAGAGTTGGGGAAGACAATACATTCTCGGGTAATATATTTCAGAATATTTTGATACATTAAACATTTTGTAAATAATTGTCTTATTTACAATCATAGCATTGCACACTTTTTTTATTCAACAATATCAATTTATCTTTATTTTCCAAATTGAGATTGAATTTTGACACTTGAGATTCGTTCCAAAAATGGTTTAGGTTGTAAGTTGCAAGACTCTGGCTAATTTAATGATTTTGGCCTGAAGGATGTACTTAGGTGTCAGATGAGGTTTTGGAATTTATGTCAGATGTTCGGACTACTTGATGTTTTTCCATACAATACAAGATAAAATTGAGAATGGAAATGAGAAATGTATCAAAGAGACAACAACCCAACCATAGAAAAAACAACAGCAGAAGGTCACCAACATACTTTGCCCCATAACACACATTTATCTTTTCCAATAAGACTTAATAGCTCATAAAAGGTCATTTAACAAAATTTAAGCAGATTCTTGATTTTCTTTCTTTTGATTTGAGACCCAAATAATACACCAATGCAAATATAAGGTAAAAATCTAAGTCAGCCTTTAAAAATTTCCTGTTACATAACTATTAATTTTTCAAAAAACTAAGGAATTTCTTTCACCAGCGCAGTTACGTCAGCACTTAGGTGTTGACATGAATATCAATTATACGGTCATTTGTTTAAAAAATTTAAATTTCTTGTTACATAACTATTAATTTTTGAAAAAACTAAGGATTTTTTTGTCCCAAGAATAGATTACCTTAGCCGTATTTGGCACAACTTTTTGGTATTTTGGGTCCACAATGCTCTTCAACTTTGTACTTGTTTGGCTTCATAACTACTTTCAACTGAGCATAACTAATGGGTCTTATGTAGACGAACGCGCGTCTGGTGTACTAAATTATAATCCTGCCCTGGTTACGGTTTATAACTATTTTCCCGCCATATTTTAATCGAAGTGCTGGATAGCATCTCTTGGTAGTTTGCAGCTGTAGATGTGTATTATTTCAAATAGGTATTTAATCACAGCTTTGATGTTTTTTACTAAACCATTTTCTTTTCAGCAATTATCAAAAATCACTTTTATTCCATATGTTTGTCATATAAAATTTTGATATTTTCTATTGCAGCCTTTAAACTGTTGTTCTAAAATAATCAAATATACAGAAGGCTCTGTTAAATTCTTTATTATGTGCCCATGCCATATCTAAGGCCTGTGATTTAATAGGTTTTATTTCCATTTGTAACTAAGGCCTAACCCTGACCATAACAGTAAAATGACAGCACTAACATTAAAACTTGATCTTGTTTTGTGGTTAAAAGTATTGTGTATAAGTTTTGTAACATTTGGTTGAGGCACACTAAAGTAAGAGCACGGGATTGAAAAAAAATTGTAAGTGTTCTGCAGAACCCGGTGTTTCGCATACTTTGTCGGTTAATCGCAGGCTCAACAAAAATGAGGGAAAAGATATTAAAATTATTCATCTATATACTGTTCTTTTGATTGTAAGAAGCTTCTGTGCAAGTTTGGTAAAAATCCAGGATAGTTTATGAATTTAATAAATGTTTTAAATATTTTAACTGCAGACTGAATGTAATGTTTACTGGAAGAAAAGCAAAGTCCATTAATTAGTAAAATACAGAATAATTAACAAGAACAAAATTTTAACTAAATTTCCTTCTAGATACTTTTGATCATAAACAAGCTTCTGTTCAAGTTTGGTACAAATCTAAAATAGTATAAGAAAGTTATTAAAATTTCAAAACTTTAACCACAGAGTGAATGTGTTGTTTCCAGGCAGAAAATTTAAGTCCATAATGCAAAATACAGAAAAAATGGATTTATTTTTTTACAAAATTTAATACTTCTGGATACTATCTAATGATCATAAACAAGCTTCTGTCCAAGTTTGGTACAAACTCAGGATAGTTTAAGAAAGTTATTAAAATTTTTAAAACTTTAAGGTGTCACACCACCAATTACTCCCTCAAATTTAGAACGTATGTGAAAGTAGGCCTACTCGAACAAAAAATAGTGCATTTGATGTCATTGTTTACTTAAACTACCCAACAAATTTGCAGAAATGAAACTTTTGGTGAAAGAGAAATATATTAAGACTATTTTGAGCCCAAATTTACTTGTCTATGAGTTGACATAAAAAATTGAGGATTAATGCGATCCATAGTATACTAATTTAAGATTTCAAGAAAACCAGGGGTTATTTTTAGTGGTATCTCCATTCGGAAGGTCTCTTCTTTCTTATATGGCTTTAAAGGTGTGCTGAAAATTGGCATGAAGAAAGGTGATACCTGTACGATTCAGGACATACCTGGTTTGTAAGAGGTTAAACTTAAGATAAAAATTTTAGAAAGCTATGAAAATTGCAAAATTTGGTTGAACAGATAGGGACTTTTAATTGGTGGTCTGACACCTTTAAGCAAAATGCGTTGAAACATCAAAATCAGAAAACAATAGGTTTTTTTTTGTCTTAACTGATCATTTGAGATAATAGTAGCCACATTTCAATCTTTTTGGGGGCAAAATGTCACATATTGCAAATTTAGAGCCTAAAACTTGAGTTTGTGCTATTTTTAGCTTTTCCCACCCTGACAATATGCTTTTATATAAAAAAAAATGTCCTAAATAATGTTATAAATGCACAGAAAGTTATTCTGTGGTGTTAAACATTGAAACATAGGTTGTTTACTACCCCCAAACAAATTTTGTCATGCAGATTTAATGAAATTATTTGATTTTTACCCCTTATATCATTGCATCATAATATGTACTTGGCAGATAGCATATATATATATAGCCTAATGTAAACACTGCAGAAACTCACAAAAGTACCATTTATTATTCCAAATGAAATTTTTATATCTTAAATTTTATTAACTGATGTAGATAAACACAGTTAAATGACCATGACTGCACTTTTGATCAATTTGTAGTACTTTACTGACACCAGATGAAAAAAAGGGGGGTCAATATTCCTTGACACTTCAATACCTTGGATTTTTTACTAAATTCATTGCAAAAATTGTGGAAAGTCTTTAAAGAAGTAGAACAAACAAGGAAAAATCAGCAAAAACTGATCTTGATATTGAAAGTTTATGTTCCTGTAGCCCAAAATGAAATTTTCAAGTATTTTCTATCAAAGTCATACATTACAGTCAGTTTAAATTGAGCTGTGAAATTTTTAATATAAGTCGCATAATGCTTAGATAGGCTATTTTTAACTACAAATTGACTAAGGATTAAGAATAAAGCAAAATAAAAGATTTCTAATCAACTTTTTTGTCTCTTTAGGTGTCACACCACCAATTACTCCCTCAAATTTAGAACGTATGTGAAAGTAGGCCTACTCGAACAAAAAATAGTGCATTTAATGTCATTGTTTACTTAAACTACCCAACAAATTTGCAGAAATGAAACTTTTGGTGAAAGAGAAATATATTAAGACTATTTTGAGCCCAAATTTACTTGTCTATGAGTTGACATAAAAAATTGAGGATTAATGCGATCCATAGTATACTAATTTAAGATTTCAAGAAAACCAGGGGTTATTTTTAGTGGTACATCCATTCGGAAGGTCTCTTCTTTCTTATATGGCTTTAAAGGTGTGCTGAAAATTGGCATGAAGAAAGGTGATACCTGTACGATTCAGGACATACCTGGTTTGTAAGAGGTTAAACTTAAGATAAAAATTTTAGAAAGCTATGAAAATTGCAAAATTTGGTTGAACAGATAGGGACTTTTAATTGGTGGTCTGACACCTTAACCACAAATCTAGAGTGAAGGTCCGAGTACAAAGTTATTTCGTAGTGCATTTCTTTCAGACAATAAATGAAAATTTTAAAAATCCCACCTGCGCTTTTCTAAATAATATTTTTACAGTGTGTTTACTACTTTTGGGACAAATTATATATCAAAATTATAGAAAACTTCATCGGCTCTAACTCAAAATATGGACAATTTCATGTTAAGGGGGTCTTGAAATATTTTGACAGCTTCCAAAGTGCTAATTTTTTACATTTTTCAGCTGGACCTAATCACTACTTTACATTAATATTTATGACCCAAATTTTTTTGCAGTGTCATTTCACCCCCTACTTGCTATATGAGGCATAAAACCCCCATGGAGAAATAAATTTGGAAGAGGCATAAAAAAAATTGGCAAGTAACACACTGTCCACACTAAGGACTAAATTCGTGGACAACGAAAATCAAAGGAAAATAACTGTGTACTGTGACTTGAATGTAATGTTCCCCAGAAGTAAAACTAAGTCAATTTATAAGTAAAATACAGAAAAAAAATGGAATTTTATTTTTGTAAAATTTACTTCAGGATACTAACTTATGATCATAAACAAGCTTCTGTCCAAGTTTGGTAGAAATCCAGTATAGTTTTTATAAAAGAAAGTTATTAAAATTTCAAAAACTTTCAGTATAGTTTAATAAAGGCAACAGTAGTAAACTGCTGTTCAAAACTCATAAATCGAAAGAAAAAAACATATATCTTTCATTTGCGGAAAATTTAATTACAAACTTGCAATTGTTTGGCTACAGAAATATTCTTTAAAGTTAGTTTAGTTTATTTTCTTATTAATTTACAACGCTAGATCATTTGTAATACATAGAAAGATGGGTGATACACACACACGACATTGAGCACTATGACAATTTGTACGGACGTAAATTGTGGGGCGACATAACTGTAAAGACCATGATGTCGCCGAATAATTTTAATGTTCCGGCCAAAAAAACAAACTTCAACATGGAGTAGCGTAAAAACTAGCACGGTTGCTAAGGACTTTCTTTGCACCAATGGATTCGTCTTTCATTTTTGAATCGTATATCAATTTAAAAAAAATTCTGTTGACCAACAAAGTAGAAAATCTTGATAATGTAAAAATATCTGCTAATTTTGATGATTTTCCCTATATATCCTTTGTATTTTTGGCATGTCAGGCTATTAATTTCAATGGCTCTTATCTCAAAAACAAAACGGTTACCCCCTTTTTTTATTTCATTTTCTGGTGTCATTTTACAAGCAGAATCCATATGTGAAATTTTAAAAAAATCCATTTTGTAGTTTAATTACGTACACTTCGCCTTAAACTAAACAATTAAATTCCTTTTTAAAGTTAAGATTATTATCAATATATCCTATTTAGTGGTATGATCAGTGTCAAATAAATGATTGCTGGTTACCTGTATCAGGTATTAACATGCACTCATTTAAAACGTCTTTACATTTAAAAAAAAGTAAGGTAATAAATGTAATAAGCCAAATATAAGACAGACTTTTAGCTTAATTTAGGTGTTTCATTGAACAGATTTGTATTGTTTTAGTTTGACAATGTTATAGGACATGAAATAATAAGGTTAGTGTGTTAAGTTTCAGTGACTCTTTTCATAAAAATCAGTCTTACGATTCAAATTGTTTAAATTGATCTTCAGTTTATATACTGCAATGTTCATGTCTTACTGACAGACTTACTTATAATTTTACTGGTGAAGTTTTTTGAATGAAAAGCCTCAAGGTTTCAAGGCTGTTCACTTTGTTTATCTGCCCTTTGATGTCATAATAAATAGGAAGAATGGTGAAACCTCTATCAATGCTCTTTCTTTCTATTTTATTTGAAAAGTATTTTCTATAATGGTGTCCATCAAGAATACTACACCAGCTATATTGAAATAATATTCAATACCACTTTTTGTTACTGGATAAATATTACATATCATGTACATTTGTAACAGGTACACAACTAAACATGCTAAATTAATCACCAGTAAGATAGGTATTTTGTTGCAGCTTTGAAAATATTAAATATGACAAACAGTTGTAATTTTAGATTTCACACTTGTTAACAATAAATTGAAGCATCTTGTGAAAGTTACTGCATCTTGAATATTTGAAATAATGAGACTTTTCCTGTTTTATCAAAACTAAATGCTCTAAATAATCATTTTGACATTTATTTTATTCATCTTTGTAAATCATAGGTAATTGTCTCTGATATATAGCTTTTTACCTCTTATACAAATTTAACAAGAAATATTTCACAACTATAATAAATAGATCTGATAAAATGTTTTAATTCATCTTTGGCCCAATTATTATCAATATATATCATATTTCATTGTATATATAATATACGTGATTTACATGTTTATAGGTTACCTGAAGCAGGTATAAACATGATCTTATTTACTTCCTGCTACGACCATATTTTGAGAAACAGCTAAGGAAGTGATTTTAAATTGTATTATTATGAGGCTGACTTCATGCAGGAACTTCTTAGGAAGAAAGATAAGAAGTTAGCAATATCCTTTAACTCTACTTTCCGCTATATAGATGACGTTCTTTCACTAAATAATTCAAAATTTGGTGACTATGTGGAACGCATCTATCCCATCGAATTGGAGATAAAGGATACTACAGATACAGTTAAGTCAGCTTCATATCTTGACTTACATCTAGAAATTGACAATGAGGGTCGGTTGAAGACAAAACTTTACGACAAAAGAGATGATTTCAGCTTTCCAATTGTGAACTTTCCATTTCTAAGTAGCAACATTCCAGCAGCACCTGCATACGGGGTATATATCTCTCAATTGATACGATATTCCCGTGCTTGCATTTCCTATCATGATTTTCTTGATAGAGGGTTACTGCTCACAAGGAAGCTATTAAATCAAGAGTTCCAAATGGTGCAGTTGAAATCATCCCTTCGTAAATTTTACGGACGCCATCACGAGTTGGTTGACCGTTATGGAATAACCATTTCACAAATGATATCGGATATGTTCCTCACGTCGTAACTACAATCCCCTTCCCTTTCATGAATTTGACCTACCGAATTAGACTATTTACCGGATTTGTAATCACATAAGCAACACGACGGGTGCCGCATGTGGAGCAGGATCTGCTTACCCTTCCGGAGCACCTGAGATCACCCCTAGTTTTTGGTGGGGTTCGTGTTGTTTATTCTTTAGTTTTCTATGTTGTGTCATGTGTACTATTGTTTTTCTGTTTGTCTTTTTCATTTTTAGCCATGGCGTTGTCAGTTTGTTTTAGATTTATGAGTTTGACTGTCCCTTTGGTATCTTTCGTCCCTCTTTTAAACAACTGAAAGGACTTTTCCATTCATCAAGAGGTTATACTAATTATCTGTATTAGTTTGACAATGTTATTAAAGGACCTGGGTTTATAGAATATTCATATTCACGTTTATATAGTATAATAAATTAACTACCTTAACAAAGTATGTATATATTGAAACATAAAATTGACCTTGACTATCAAAATCAAACTGGAACATTTTTATTTAGTTTTTCAACGCTATTAATCATAATATTTTTTTTCAAATATTTTACACTATAATGTATGGGAAAAATCTGACTTCAGAATATGTTGTATGTCATCTGCTTAAACATAACATTTTTTTTCATCAAATATGGGATTTGGATACACTATTTTCTGTTATCTTAATTATCAATGAAATTTCTGCCTTCAAATGTTTGAAGGTAAATATCTGGCGTAAATATAAAATATAATGAGAATTTTGAAGGTGTTTCTAAATTGATACTTTAACTATCCTTTTTTAGAAGTACCAAAGTTGTACTATATAATGACCTTCAGGATCTAATAATGTGTCCCTAATAGTCCTAGCACAGCTTGACAACATCTCAAGTAACCATATCCATGAATATTTGTCAAACAGTGAAACCAGTTGAAAATTATGGAGAACATTTTAGAACAATTTGATGTTTTAATTGACAAAATGTGATTATTCATACTGAATATAGATATAAGAACATGTAGTGTGTGTCCCAATGAGACAGCTCTCCATCCTAATCACAACTTGTAAAAGTATACTATAGGTCAAAGTACGGCCTTCAACACAGAGCCTTCCATGGTTCAAACAAGACAAACAGCAAGCTATAAAGGGCACAAAAAATGACTAAGTGTTAATATTTAGTATATTTTCAGCCTTTTTTCCTATTCTTGAATGAATATCTCATTGTTAAAGCAATAAAGTGAAATAACTAGTCAATATTATACTTAACATCAATTTTAGTTACAAATAACGTCTCACCTTATACAAATAAGATAACATAATAATAGTAATTCTAATGCAATTTGTATGTAACAATTTTTTTCATTGGCTAAAAGTTTCCGTCAAATTCACAGTTGACCAGGCGTAACTAAGGAGGGACAACCATTTTGAAATGATTGAATCATCAAATGTTGGATTACTACTATATAATTCAAAATAAAACAACACCTACCTCGAATTCGCCGTTTTAAAGTTATTTTATCAGAATTTGAAGCGTACAGGTAACGTAATAACCTCCAGTTTGTAAGTTTTCATTTGTATGACGTCACATTTACCCATGACGTCTTTGCGCCAAAATCATTCATAAAGTTGCACGGATTTTTTTTTATTTGTCAAATTTAGACATTTTTCCAAGTTTAATCGTAATATTTCTTTTTGAAATGCATTGGAATCGGAATAACAGTGCTGTAGTTGAAGAGTTGCCACCGTCAATTTTGATTTGACGGTCGCAAATCTTCGTTTTACTGTCTCCGCTACGCGTCGCCAGTAAAAATGCATTTGCAACCGTCAAATCTACAATTGACGGTGGCAACTCTTCAACTACAGTACTGTTATTCCTTAAATCTATACCCATTGGACCCTACCTATTAGATCAAATTATTATATTTCATTTTTGTTTAGGTCATGGCTTCAAATCAAGTTATACTATGTGGACCTTGTCAAGAAGGAAAAGTCAACACTAAAGCTGACATCTGGTGTTACAACTGTAATGAAGGCTTGTGTTCAACATGTTCTGGTCAACACAAAAAATTCAAAGGAACACGAGATCATAAAACTATTGATATCAAAAGATATAAACCCTCCATCAGAGCTATCAATACAGAATGTGACATACATGGTCAACAGCTAAAACTGTACTGTCCCAGTCATTTAATGCCTTGCTGTGATGAATGTATTTCCATAAATCATTCAAAATGCACTGGAATAAAAAGTTTAGAAAGTGTAGTAGACAACACCAAAATTGAAAAATTGCAAAAAAAATTAGATAATGATATTAACTCCACCTTACAGATTTTGAATGAAATAATGAGCAACAAATCAGGAAACATCCAAAGAGGAGAAGAACAAGTGGACAGCATAAAGGAAACTATTGTGAAATATAGAAAGAAAATAAATAAACATTTAGATGACCTGGAGAAGAAGCTTTGCCAAGAAACAGACACCATCTTAAATCAAGAAAAATCAAAAGCATCAGATTTAAAAACTGAAATTGATGGAAAACAGAAAAACTTAAAGAAAATGCAAGACCACTTACATACAGTCATACCACACACTTCTAAACTCCAATCATTTCTAGGTTTACATCAGATTGGACAACAAGTACATCAATGTCAAAGATATGTTGATGATCTGGAAGATGATGATAGGGCAAAAGAATTTGAGATCAAAATGAAACAAAATGATGAGATAGAAAGTATACAAAGCAAGATAAGATCACTAGAATCCCTGGGAGAAGTAATGGTTGTTAAAAAAAATATAGACTTGAATAGAGAAACAAGTGTGAGGAGGAAAGCACAAGTACAATCACTAGTACAATCCAACATAAACAACATGACAATGAATATAGAGACAAAGATAGAGATAAACATAGAGAAGTTGATTAGTGACATGATTTGTCTGATGGATGGAAGAGTTATAGTAGTGGAACAGGATGGTAAAGTTAACCTACTTACTTCTGATGGCAAACTACAGAAACAGTTATCTATACCTGGTGAAGCCTTCAGTGTTACACAGATCAATCAGAACACTATAGCCGTAACTTATCCTTATGAGAAAGCCATTAAAATCTTCAATATGGAGAATGACACAGTTACCAAAGTTATCACATTAGACAAAGGATGCCATGGTTTATCATTCTCTAATAATTCTCTGGCTGTAGGTTTGAATGATGATGAAATCCGTATTATAGACTTGGAAGGAAAACAACTGAAGTCAATACAAGTTGAGAGTGAATCATACCTGTCTAACCTTGTTTACTGTAATGACAGAGTAATCTATAATGACTATATGGGTAATGCAGTATACTGTTATGATGAATCAAGTAAACAGATCTGGAGATATACACAGGATTTATCAGAACCAAGAGAACTTTGTAAAGATACTTATGGTAACATTATTGTAGCTGACCGTAAATCTAATAGAATAATAGTAATATCAAAAGATGGACAGGATAGTAAAGTACTGATTAGTAAAGAGGATGGACTGAAGAATCTTAGGTGTATTTGTTTTAAACATAATGAGTCTTCAGGATTTATTTGTGGTGAAGATGGCAGATACTTGGCAAAATTCAATTTAGCTTCTAGATAAAATAAACAATGAGGATTGTATTCTACAGAACTATAATATTGCTATGTAATACATATACATGTATCTTTTAAAGACTTTGGTATGCTTTTCTATTGATCATGAAAAGAAAATTCTGTTATTGTGGTTGAAAATAATATTATTTCAATCCATTATTTCATTGTATCAATTATTCTCAAAATTACTCTGGTAACTGAAGATATCTATCAATCACTTTAAATTATTTAAAAGACATAAAACAATTTGAGAAGAAATGCTCATGTTTAAGAAATTCAAATGATTTTTTCCTTCAACTGTTAATTTCAAATAAATCATTGTGTGTTTTTTATCTATTTTTGGAGATCCTTAGCTGTCATGCAGAGGTCCTTAATCATTATTGTTGTTGACTGGTTGCTGTCTCTTTGATAAACAACCTACATCTTTTATTCATATCAAACTTTTTATTGTATCGGATTAAGATTTTATATTGATTTACTGTCCATTGATGTGTTATATCATAATCTGTCTCATTCAACAATTTGTTTTATGTCAATTTTTGTTTATAAAAAGATCAGAACTAGTTTTTCAGATTTTCTAAGATTACATTTTTATTAACTTCAAACATTTTTTTAACCATATGACTGATATGAGAGTTGATAGCTTGAAATCATGGATAAACTGAAAAAAGCTGATATAACTGATAATGTTATAAATACAGTGCATTCATTAAGACCCGGTACTTTTACCCGCCTACGGAAGCGTCTGGTACCGGCAGAAAAAATAAAAATACAAAAAAAAAATAATCTGTAAAATTCTTTTGAAGATCGTTCAAATCTAATTTATTTCTTTCCTCAAGTGATAATCTCTGTGTACGCCGTTCATGTGTATGTTTATAGGTGTCTTCGTCGAGGTCCCCGTTAAAGTATAGATCTATCTGCCAATTTAGGCACACCTCCAAAGTAGGAGAAGTGATAATCATATACCACGTGTCTGTATCTGTATCGTAAGAGCGCTTTAAAATGGGACGATTTAGCAGTATATTTTTAAGCGGCAAATTGTTGATGATTTAAACAACAACAGCACAATACTTATGTCTAATAAAAGGAAAGCAGCTTGTATCACAGATTATTTTATGAATAAAAGGTTTGATAAAGGTGAACATTGACACATTCTATGGAATTCAGAAAATCGTTAATTGTATCAAATCAGTTCGTTTCCCGTTGGACGTTGTCACTGATCTCCGTTTTCTCGATATGTGTTCTATGTTGTGAATTTTTAGTGTAAGACTTCGTGAAACAACCTGAAGTAACATAACTGTTACATTTACAAAATATAATATCTGACGAGATTTAAGACTTTTAAAATTTAAAAAAAAAAAGGACAGCTCTGAAGAAGTGAAAAAAATAAAATATTTTTTACTAACACAATCACCCCTTTATATAAGTTAAGTGAAAGTTAATACATATTTTTTTTATCTGACAAGAACAATCATCACAACACTTAGCATATATCAAAAACGTTTGTTTGCTGTTTTGCATGAGAGCATGTTAATTTAATAATATATACTGCAATGTCTGTAACTTATGAAATTTCTTTTACAATATTGAACAAATGCAAAACATTTAATAAAAGTATAAAAACAAACAAAACATTTAAACAACATTTTACATGAAACCCCTGCATTATAGGTCATACATATTTTATAACTGATTACAAAAATAATTATAAGCAATGTATTTTCAGATAATTACTCTAGAAAAAAACAATTCAATGTTAACTTACCCAAAATTGAAGCAAATATTACAGACTTTACCCTTTTTAGCTCACCTGGCCCGAAGGGCCAAGTGAGCTTTTCTCACCACTTGGCGTCCGTCGTCCGTCGTCGTCCGGCGTCGTCGTCGTTAACAATTTACATTTTGAACTTCTTCTAGAGAACCACTGAATGGAATGGAACCAAACATGGCATGAATGTTCCTTATGAGGTGCTGACCAAGTGTTGTTACTTTGTAGCCGATCCATCATCCAAGATGGCCGCCAGCGGGGGACTTAGTTTAACATAGGACGCTATGGGAAATGCATACAAATGACTTCTTTTAGAGAACCACTGAATGGAATGAAACCAAACATGGCATGAATGTTCCTTATGAGGTGCTGACCAAGTGTTGTTACTTTGTTGCCGATCCATCATCCAAGATGGCCGCCAGCCGGGGACTTAGTTTAACATAGGACCCTATGGGAAATGCATACAAATGACTTCTTTTAGAGAACCACTGAATGGAATAAAACCAAACATAGCATGAATTATCCTTATGGGGTGCTGACCAAGTGTTGTTACTTTGTAGCCGATCCATCATCCAAGATGGCCGCCAGCGGGGGACTTAGTTTAACATAGGACCCTATGGGAAATGCATACAAATGACTTCTTCTAGAGAACCACTAAATGGAATGAAACCAAACATAGCATGAATGTTCCTTATGGAGTGCTGACCAAGTGTTGTTACTTTGTAGCCGATCCATTATCCAAGATGGCCGCCAGCGGGGACTTAGATTAACATAGGACCCTATGGGAAATGCATACAAATGACTTCTTTTAGAGAACCACTGAATGGAATGAAACCAAACATAGCATGAATGTTCCTTATGAGGTGCTGACCAAGTGTTGTTACTTTGTTGCTGATCCATCATCCAAGATGGCCGCAAGCCGGGGACTTAGTTTAACATAGGACCCTATGGGAAATGCATACAAATGACTTCTTTTAGAGAACCACTGAATGGAATAAAACCAAACATAGCATGAATGTTCCTTATTGGGTGCTGACCAAGTGTTGTTACTTTGTAGCCGATCCATCATCCAAGATGGCCGCCAGCGGGGGACTTAGTTTAACATAGGACCCTATGGGAAATGCATACAAATGACTTTTTCTAGAGAACCACTAAATGGAATTAAACCAAACATAGCATGAATGTTCCTTATGGAGTGCTGACCAAGTGTTGTTACTTTGTAGCTGATCCATTATCCAAGATGGCCGCCAGCGGGGGACTTAGTTTAACATAGGACCCTATTGGAAATGCATACAAATCACTTCTTCTAGTGAACCACTGAATGGAATGAAACCAAACATGGCATGAATGTTCCTTATGTGGTGCTGACCAAGTGTTGTTACTTTGTAGCCGATCCATCATCCAAGATGGCCGCCAGCGTTGGACTTAGTTTAACATAGGACCCTATGGGAAATGCATACAAATGACTTCTTTTAGAGAACCACTGAATGGAATGAAATCAAACATGGCATGAATGTTCCTAATGTGGTGCTGACCAAGAGTTGTTACTTTGTAGCCGATCCATTATCCAAGATTGCCGCCAGCGGGGGACTTAGTTTAACATAGGACCCTATGGGAAATGCATACAAATGACTTCTTTTAGAGAACCACTGAATGGAATAAAACCAAACATGGCATGAATGTTCCTTATGAGGTGCTGACCAAGTGTTGTTACTTTGTAGCTGATCCGTCATCCAAGATGGCCGCCAGTGGGGGACTTTTGAATGAAATTAAACATGTTCCTTTCCTTATAAATGAGGTTGTGTTGTCACTTTTAGCCAAATTTTATATTTTTTTATATGATTTCAAAAACCCAAGTAGAATCAGGTGAGCGATACAGGCTCTTGAGAGCCTCTAGTTTTTAAAGTAAAAAATTAAGGCTGAAATCCCTAAAATCCAGGAGCTTCCCCCCTACCAGGGCTAGCCTTGGACCTACTGGGGTCCTTAAGCGGCCCCAAGACCCCTCGCGTTCGGGTTTGGTTCCCCCTATAATCTCAAAGGTACCTCCAGTCTAAAAAAATAATGAAACCCCTGTAAATAATTTTCAGAAACTGTGTCTATTCTCTGAGATATATAAGACACTTATGAACTATACACAGATAAATAGAGCTTTAAACTAAATATTAGAAAGCCAACATTAAAGTTTTGTGAAGCCGAGGTAGAATAAAATTTGCAAAGTATAGCTGTATATCGGTACTCAAATGGAAGTAGTGGATAAAATATATCTGGGTATTTTATACAATTAATTATGATGCAATTTTTGGAAACACAAACAAAATTTGCTGAGCAAAGTCTTAAGGCAATGTACAGCATTAGAAGCAAAACAAATGAATTGTCTCTAAATATGTATCCATTTTTAATGCTTTTTTTATTACTACTAGTATATCTATGTATTATTTCGAACTACAGTTGTGAGGTTTTATCAAAGTCCAAAATGTAAAAAAGGGTGCAACTTGACTTTTGACATTGGTTTATAATAATGGTGGTAAAGAACACTGGTTTTATATGACTGCAAACAAATTTTTGGGTTTGTATAATGGTATGATGTTGATAAATTTAGTTTAAGTGAATGGACTTCTATGAAATTTTACAAGAAGGTTCAATACCACAAAAGTTAGGTTTGGATTGATTTTGGGAGTTACGGTACCAAAAGTTTAGGAATAAGGGGCCAAAAAGGGACCAAGAAACAATTTTATTTTCTTCAAAATTTTTTAATAAGGCTGCTTTTTGTAAAATAAGCGAGAAAAAAAATAGTCCATTTTGTACATTTTCTTTCCTTTCTAATAAGAAAATGTGCATATAATTAGCAAATAATTAACAAGTATATGACCATCATAAAATGATGTAACAAATTATGTATATTTTCACTTACCTTCCCTTTAATGTCTATAGTCCCTTGGAAGATGGTATAAAGTTTGTTCAGAATATCCAAACTGTTCCAGTCAACACTCCTGAAATATCAAAATATATAAATCAAATGATGTTAGTCAGAATGACATGAGTATGACCTCAGTGATATTGTTGTCTTTTTTCAAAACTACCTCTACCGTTTTTTATTGGGAAAAACGATATTTTTTATTGAAATTGGGAAATTTGTATATTTTATTCTAAGCACATCTCCGATTTTTTACTGACCTTTGCTGTCTTTTTTGCACTATTTTTTCATGGATATTTTGGTTGTCAGACATTTTGAACCTGAAAGGTACTTTTCGGAGAGGGGAAAGAAACAGAAACAATGTTGGTACTTAAATGCATTGAAAACCACTTTGTGTTACAAGCACCATATTGATTCTGATCAGAAAACCGGATCTCAAAAGTGCTTTCTAATATCAAAATAATGACATGAATACGATATTTACAAACATTACTACCAATGCCATCACTGTTTTGGGAAAAAGTTAAACTTTTTGGGAGGAATTTTAAGCCATTTTTTTTAGTGATTGGGAATTTTCTCTAGGGGAAAAAGCCGAATATCGGCTGTAATTTGAGGCAAACAATATCACTGGACCTGTCCGTCATGGTATTAACTTTCTTATCAGCTTTGTACTTGCACAAGCAACATGGATGTTTCCACATGTAAAGTAGAATCTGCTTACCCTTCTGGAGCACCAGAGATCACTCACAGTTTTTGATGTATTTGTATTGTTCAGTTTTTGGTTAAGTATGTTGTGTTTTGTGTACTGTTGTTTTTGATGATTTTTGTTTGTTTTTTGCCACTGCATTGTTAGATTATTTTTACTTGTATTTTAATGTCCCTTTGGTATCTTTTGTCTCTCTTTTTCAAGTAAAGCTACATCAATATCTATACACAAGAACCACAAGTATGCATAATTATGATAAAGTATAATGATACTTTTTTTTAATTTTTTTTTATTGATCTTTTTGGTGTTCAAACTACAGTGCATACATACATTTTTACAATACATTAGTGAATAACATGATATTTATGGTATTGTTATACTATTGATATTTTATGAATAAGACATAGTAAAAATTTAAAGTAAATGATGTGAATGCTCAGTATATGATACATCTTAAGGATACTTTGGAATACATTAAATATATATGATCATATCAAGAATAAATTTAATTAAATGACTTCAATAAATCCCCCCCATCTGTTGACAAATGACTCGTGTTTGTCTTTCGAAAGATATAAATATTCTAATATCTCAAGCCGTTCTTTTGTGTAAAGACAAAAAAATAGAAAGAAATCTATAATAACATAGGGAGATAACTACAAATAATTACTTATCTTTTAAAGTAGAAAATTAATGTAACCTTAAAAAAATGCTGGACACAGAAGAGAACAGTCACCTATCAAAATATTTTGCTCTTTCAACATTCAATCTAACATCAGTGGTTTGAGAATGTGAAATCTTAGAGGAATAAATGATTCAAGACTGATTTGATTTAAGTCATACATATATTCAGTGTTTTTCTCTTATCGTACATTATGTCGATTTTGAACTAATTGTGTAGGTATAAATGTATTAATATTACTGATTTGTGTAAAGGATTCATGCAAGGAATACTTCAAGTATTTTATGTGATCATGAAACACAAAAAAATTACTATGAGCATATAATAAAACATAAGGTGCTTGCCAATATCACAAATTACAATTTTAAAAAAGAAAATTATTCTACCATTGAAGTATCTTACCCTGTAATTCTCTTTAATTCTAAATCAGCTGCTGTTGCAACACTGAAAAAATTTAAATTATAATAAGTTAATAATCCTATTTGTTATAAATGTCATTCTGACATAGACAAAGATCATCTTATACTGCAATATTTTCATAAAAAGTTCAAGTCTGGAACAAGCAAATAATTTGTCTGAACATTTAATAATTATTAGTTTGTTATTTTGAACTATTTCTGTTCAAAATCCGTAAATTTTGTTATAACAAGTCTTTAAAGGCCCATCTTAGCAAATAAAAGAGGTTGCAGGGAGCATTGTGCTCTCATAATGTTTTTAGTGGCTTGCTGTGGGGTCCGATGACGCTATGACATTATGACATATGTATGGCATATAAATGATGATGCTTTGACATGTCATACCAATGTCTTGTATCTGATGATGCTATGACATAATGACATACCTATGTCTTGTATCGGATGATGCTATGACATAATGACATACCTATGTCTTGTATCGGATGATGCTATGACATAATGACATACATATGTCTTGTATCGGATGATGCTATGACATAATGACATACCTTTGTCTTGTATCAGATGATGCTTTGACATAATGACATACCTTTGTCTTGTATCTAATGATGCCATGACATAATGACATATCTATGTCTAGTATTTGACGATGCCATGACATAATGACATACCTATGTCTTGTATCTGATGATGCTATGACATAATGACATACATATGTCTTGTATCGGATGATGCTATGACATAATGACATACCTTTGTCTTGTATCAGATGATGCTTTGACATAATGACATACCTTTGTCTTGTATCTGATGATGCCATGACATAATGACATACCTATGTCTTGTATCTGATGATGCCATGACATAATGACATACCTTTGTCTTGTATCTGATGATTCCATGACATAATGACATACCTTTGTCTTGTATCTGATGATGCCAAGACATAATGACATACCTTTGTCTTGTATGGGATGATGCCATGACATAATGACATACATATGTCTTGTATCTGATGATGCCATGACATAATGACATATCATTGTCTTGTATCGGATGATGCCATGACATAATGACATACCTATGTCTTGTATCTGATGATGCTATGACATAATGACATACCTATGTCTTGTATCTGATGATGCTTTGACATAATGACATACCTTTGTCTTGTATCGGATGATGCTTTGACATAATGACATACCTTTGTCTTGTATCGGATGATGCCATGACATGACATACCTATGTCTTGTATCTGATGATGCTATGACATAATGACATACCTTTGTCTTGTATCGGATGATGCTTTGACATAATGACATACCTATGTCGTGTATCTGATGTCTTGTATCTGATGATGCTATAACATAATGACATACCTTTGTCTTGTATCTGATGATGCTTTGACATACCTTTGTCTTGCATCTTATGATGCTTTGACATAATGACATACCTATGTCTTGTATATGATGATGCTATGACATAATGACATACCTTTGTCTTGTATCTGATGATGCTATGACATAATGACATACCTATGTCTTGAATCTGATGATGCTATGACATAATGACATACCTTTGTCTTGTATCAGATGATGCTTTGACATAATGACATACCTTTGTCTTGTATCTGATGATGCCATGACATAATGACATACCTTTGTCTTGTATCTGATGATGCCATGACATAATGACATACCTTTGTCTTGTATCGGATGATGCCATGACATAATGACATACCTATGTCTTGTATCTGATGATGCCATGACATAATGACATACCTATGTCTTGTATCTGATGATGCCATGACATAATGACATACCTATGTCTTGTATCTGATGATGCCATGACATAATGACATATCTTTGTCTTGTATCGGATGATGCCATGACATAATGACATACCTATGTCTTGTATCTGATGATGCTATGACATAATGACATACCTATGTCTTGTATCTGATGATGCTTTGACATAATGACATACCTTTGTCTTGTATCGGATGATGACATGACATAATGACATACCTATGTCTTGTATCTGATGATGCTATGACATAATGACATACCTTTGTCTTGTATCGGATGATGCTTTGACATAATGACATACCTATGTCGTGTATCTGATGTCTTGTATCTGATGATGCTATAACATAATGACATACCTTTGTCTTGTATCTGATGATGCTTTGACATAATGACATACCTATGTCTTGTATCTGATGATGCTTTGACATAATGACATACCTATGTCTTGTATCTGATGATGCTTTGACATAATAACATACCTATGTCTAGTATCTGATGATGCTATGACATAATGACATACCTATGTCTTGCATCTTATGATGCTTTGACATAATGACATACCTATGTCTTGTATCTAGAAAGCATAAATAAAAATTTAGAACAGACTTACAAATCAATTGAAAAAAGTGTTATGGCAAACTTTAACATCACGAAGAACATAAACCAGATTTCTTCACAACTTCAAAAGTCCAATACAGAAGAATCACTACAATTGGCGAATCAGCAATCTCAGCACTTTGAACTTGAGACTTCCAACCGCTTTACACAACTATCAGATGATAAAAACAGTGACACTGATGCAGTAACTGAACGAGACACTAGTTCGCGAAAAGCCCTGTTGATTGGTAATTCACATGTAAAACGCATTAGAACAGGCAATTTTATCCAAAATTGCTTAGTTCACAAATATATTGAACACTCATGTGAAGGAATGATGGACAAAATAGAGGAATTAGATACTGACTACGAGTGCATTCTGCTGCATGTCTTCACAAACAATATTCGAGATGATACAGTTGAAGAATGCGTTCAAAAGACAGAAGAGTTAATAGATGCACTACGCAGACATTGTCAGTTTGCAAAAATTATAATATCTTTACCTTTCCTTACAATACAAGACAAGGCATTAAATAATAAAATTGAAGAATGTAATATATTATTACAGTACAAGTTCCTTAAACATGTATATGTTACAATTAGTAATAATTCTAGATTAAGTAGTGGTAATGTACCAATTAAGAAATTTTATGGAGTAGATGGTTTACACTTATCAAATCAAGGTGTCAGTGTATTTGTAGCTGGCATTAAGTTTCATATGAAGAATATTCTCCAGGTTACTGAAACACTTAAAATGAGGCAACAGGCTTCAAAACCTGAAAGAGGGCCTAAGCAAAACAGACATGAACGGTCATTCTCAAACCAAACTCATAGTTCATCTCAGAAAGCTAATGACCAATCACCTATGTCCCCCTTTTTCATGTATCCGTGGGGACCAGGATATAATTATAACCAAATGATGTATCCCCCTCAAATGAATGACTTTCATAGGAAATGGTAATTATACATGAATATTTCCTAAATTTAGGACTTTATGATTTTATCTATCATGTTGATAATATAAGTAAAAAGAATCCTTGAATATTGAGTTTAGAGTTGTGGGTTATAATATTTGGACATTTTGGGTACCAATAAATCTTACAAGTATAAAGGTAAAAAAAAAAAAAAATGTATGATTTTATTAGAAAAATTACATCTATGCTGATTATATATATATATTTACATATAAATTGCACTTTTGTACATGTATTGTATTGTTATGAAAATTTGAAAACTTTATTGTCATGACAATTTATTTAAACAAAATAATGTATGTAAAATTGGTTTAAAAAGTTAGTGAAAACTGTTTCTTCTATATTTTTATCAGAAACATTAAGATTATTATTCATGAAAATAAGAACCAAGTGATGGTAGGGAGTGTTTCTTTTCCTTGTTATTATTATTAATTTTTTTATATATAGAAACATGATAAGCTATAGTTTCTAAACTCAGATTATCTCCCTTATACCATGCATACCAGGGATTGGTATGTAGTCTTATTTTTCATTATTCAATTATTATGCAAGTATATGTTAAACAAATAGTTTATATGTCACAGGTTCTGTTCCATTTTGTTTTGTTTATTATTCATATTGACTCAAATGTGTTTAAAAATAGCAAAAAAATCACAATTACACATTGGTTGTTGGAATATAAATGGTCATAAAAACAAGGGCTTTGACAAATACAGTGACCCAAGATTTGTGAATGAAATATGTCATAAAGATATTATTTGTTTAATTGAAACTCATTGTTCTCTAGAAGAATCCCTTTCACTTGATGGTTTTACACCAGTTCATCTTACTAGACCTAAATCTAAAGGCACTTATAAACGTTCAGGAGGAATCTCAATATTTGTAAAATCAGAGTTACGACCAGGTGTAAAATTTTTGGAACATGCAAATAATGATTACATATGGCTGCAATTGTGCAGTAACTTTTTTGGATTGAAAGATGATATTTTTATTTGTTATATCTATAATCCTCCAGAAAATTCTTCATATACAAAATCTTTACGAGAAGATATTTTTGACCTTATTGAGAAAGACATTTCCAAATACTCTGATACTGGAAAAATTCTATTAGCAGGGGATCTAAATGCTAGAACTGGTACCCAGGTCTTAGACTTTATAAATAATGATGAATCACTTGATAATATACCAGTTTTTGATAAAATTTCTCCAGATCTTAACCTTCCTGTACGTTACAGTATGGATGAGGTATTGTCCACACGTGGCAAAAGTTTAAATGAGATTTGTATTCAATCTGGATTGAGAATATTAAATGGTCGTACCCCTGGTGACTTTACTGGCCAACTCACTTGTTATACACCAAATGGTAGCAGTGTTGTTGACTATTTTATAGCTTCTAAGAACCTAATGGAAAATATCTTATTTTTTAAAGTGCATAAATTTTTGGGCGAGCTTTCAGATCACTGCCAAATTTCAGTAATGCTAAAAATAGATTGTAAAATTAAGAATAATGTTGATGATAAGACACAAATCCCCCCATCAACTTATATATGGGATGAAACTTCACCTCAAGAATTTCAAACTGCCTTATCATCAAATAAAATACAAAATAAAATAAAAGAAGTTAATGATAATGTTTATGATAATATTGATAATTTTGTTTCAGATTTAAATTCCATCATAACAGAAGCAGCTGACATCTCCCTTAAACTAAAACGCCCAAAAAAGAAAAACCCAAAACATTTAAATAAAATAAGACAACCTAAATGGTTTGATATTTCACTTACAGGCTTAAGACGACAATTAGATAGTAAGGAAAAACTTCTTAAAAAATTTAGCAAAGATCCTATTGTTAGGACATCTTATTTTTCACTATTAAAATTGTACAGAAAAACTAGAAAACAGAAATTAAAGGAATTTAGACGAAGTGTAATGGATGAGCTTGACAACCTTCATGAAAATAACCCTAATAAATACTGGAATTTACTAAAGGATTTATCTAAAGATACAAACAAATCTACATCTCCAGACATTTCATGTAATACATGGTTTGATTATTTTAAAGAGCTAAATAAAAGTAAAATTAATACAACCGATAACAATTTTATTAATCGATTTAAGCAATTGGAAAAGGAAAAAATATTCTCAGAGCTTGACTTCCAAATTAATGATAAAGAAGTAATTACAGCTATATACACATTAAAAAATAAGAAGTCAAGTGGCTTTGACATGATTCTAAATGAAATGCTAAAATGTAGCCAGTCATTTCTATTAACAAGTTTTAAAAAATTATTTAATCATATTCTTTTAACTGGCTCCTTCCCTTCTATGTGGGCAAAAGGATTTATAGTGCCAATATTCAAAAGTGGTTCTACTGATGACCCCTCAAATTACAGGGGTATAACCATTGGAAGTGCACTAGGAAAACTATTTGCAAAAATATTAAACATAAGGCTAGAGAATTTTTTATCAAAGAGAAATATAATATGTAAAGAACAGATTGGTTTTTGCAAGAAAAAAAGAACAAGTGACCATATGTTTGTTCTCAAAACATTAATAGAAAAATATACTCAAATGGGCCCTAAGCTTCTCTTTTCTTGTTTTGTCGATTTCAAAAAGGCATTTGATACAGTTTGGCATATGGGTCTCTTCTATAAACTAAGACAATATGGCATCAGTGATTTATATTATAATGTTATTAAAAGCATGTATAAAAAGACTGAGTTGAATGTGAGAATTAGCAAATCTCACATGACAGACTCCTTCCCATCTAATATAGGGGTTCGCCAAGGGGATAATCTCAGCCCTAACCTTTTTAAATTATTCATTAATGACCTCCCTGAAATATTTGATAAAACCTGTGACCCAGTTCAACTTGACTCAATTCAGTTGAACTGCTTATTATATGCTGATGATGTAGTTTTGCTATCTGAAACTGCAGAAGGCTTACAAAATAGTTTAGATAAGTTGTGCCTGTACTGTATGGGGATTAGAAATTAACCTTAAGAAAACAAAAAGTTTGGTTTTCAATTGTACAGGAAAATAAATCATGCATCTTTTAAATTAAATAATTGTCCTATTGACAAAGCTAGACAGTATACATACTTAGGGATAAACTTCAGTGCCTCTGGAAGCTTTACAGATGCTAAACATGATCTATATAAAAGAGGACTAAAAGCTCTTTTTAAAATTTATAAAATATTTAAAGGTCATAAACCCAAAATCAAAACTTTACTTCATATATTTGACCACACAGTAAAACCAATTTTAAGTTATGGAAGTGAAATTTGGGGTGCTTTAGATTCAAAAAAGTTAACTGAAAAAGGAGATTGTTATTTTGAAAAATTATGTAAAGAACTGCAAACTGAATCAGTTCATTTAAAAATCTGTAAATTTTCACTGGGAGTAGGAAAGAGAAGCACAAATATGGCAGTGATAGGTGAGCTAGGGAGATATCCTTTATTTATTGAAGTTATAGTTAATATGTTTTCATACTTATCACGTTTAACAAGTACAGAGGTCCAATTATTGTCTGAAGCTCTCCTTGTATCAAAATCCTTATCAAACCATAGTAAGAAAAGTTGGTTTAATTCTATAAGTTCACTAGCAAAATACTTAGACATAGATTTATCACAAGTTTTTAATATAAAATCAAACTTGAAAAGATTTATTTTAAACAAACTTAAATTAAAGTATAATAAGTTATGGTATTCATCTTTAAACAATGACAGAAAAAATATGTCATTTGGAAATAAACTTAGAACATACAGACTTTTTAAGAGAAATATATATTTTGAACCTTATTTGGCTATAGGTAATAGGAATCTGAGAATTCAGATGACAAAATTCAGAATTAGTAATCATGATTTAGAAATAGAGAGAGGTAGATACAGGGGACTTCAGGCAATGGATAGAACTTGTAATCTTTGTAAAAAAGAAGTGGAAGATGAACTCCATTTTTTACTTAAATGTTCATCTTTGGAAAGTGAAAGAGTTTCCATTATTTCCAACATAGTTAAAAGTTACAAAAACTTTCACAATTTAGATTATCAATCGCAATTTATTTGGCTAATGTCCAATGAAGATAGTCACATTTTTAATCAAGTGAGCAATTTAATTAATAATTTAAATGTTGTTCGAAAACAACTATTAGAAACTTAGTGAGTTTATATATTTTACTGTAAAAAGACAGAGGCATAATTTAGATATCTGTACAGTTTCTTATTGTAGGATAATAAAAGCACCAGGGGAAAAACCAGAATATTTAAATTCAGTTTCCTATATTTTTTAGGATCACTGTATTTGTCAAAGTTGAAACATGATACATTTTATAAATATACATTAGTGTGTCTTTCTTTTCTCTTCGTTGTAATCATTGATTTAATTGTACTCAAATAATTGTAATCATTTTGTACCAAATTTAACTTGTGATTATTCTGCCTGTAATGGGCGTCTTTAATTGACAATAAAATATATTTGATTTTGATTTGATTTTTGTATCTGATGATGCTATAACATAATGACATACCTATGTCAGGTATCTGATGATGCTTTGACATAATGACATACCTATGTCTTGTATCTGATGATGCTATGACATAATGACATACCTTTGTCTTGTATCTGATGATGCTATGACATACCTTTGTCTTGTATCTGATGATGCTATGACATAATGACATACCTATGTCTTGAATCTGATGATGCTATGACATAATGACATACCTTTATCTTGTATCGGATGATGCTATGACATAATGACATACCTATGTCTTGAATCTGATGATGCTATGACATAATGACATACCTTTGTCTTGTATCGGATGATGCTATGACATAATGACATACCTATGTCTGGTATCTGATGATGCTATGACATAATGACATACCTATGTCTTGTATCTGATGATGCTTTGACATAATGACATACCTTTGTCTTGTATCTGATGATGCTATGACATAATGACATACCTATGTCTGGTATCTGATGATGCTATGACATAATGACATACCTATGTCTGGTATCTGATGATGCTTTGACATAATGACATACCTTTGTCTTGTATCTGATGATGCTATGACATACCTTTGTCTTGTATCGGATGATGCTATGACATAATGACATACCTATGTCTTGTATCTGATGATGCTATGATATAATGACATACCTATGACTTGTATCTGATGATGCTATGACATAATGACATACCTATGTCTTGTATCTGATGATGCTATGACATAATGACAAACAACCATCTTTTCTTCTATCAAACCAGAGCCAAGGAATTTCAACACTCCTATCTTAGCTTTCTCTAATGCCTCTGGGTTCAATGGACTGTCTCCTAATACTCTTCTTTTGCTGTACTCACTGAGGCCGGGAGGAGGTAGTGTAGTGGTAGGCCCTGGACCTCCAGCTGGAGCAGTAGATGGGCGTGTCTGGGTTGGAGTTGATATGTGGGCACTAGAAAGGAAGTAAAGTTCTGACAGTTTTAATAGAAATTTGTATCAGACTTTGACTATTTGTTGTTGTTTGTCTTTCTTTTTATGTCTAGTTTTTAGTCAGGTGTAACAAGTTGGTGTGGTGTGTTATATTGTCTGATCATATTAGTTGTTTCTAGAATATTTGTATGTATTATTTATATTTTAAATGACAACATTTTGTTTTGTGTTTCAACACATGTTACTCAGTTCTCCTCATCTGATATGACCTTTGCACCCTGTTGTTTCTCTGTTAGACCATAGAACTGGGTTTTTTTCTTAATATATTGTATAATGTCCAATACTTACTTGTAAGGTAATAATAAAACATAAATCATGTCCAACATGACCTGTAAATTAAGTGGTTTTGTAACAGGTTAAAAATCTAATGTCTTCTTTCTTTTGTCCAAATATCAATATCATTTGTAAGGTAACAGCAGTGTATTCATAATGACCTTTTTGTTATCAGACCATAAGTCACTTTTCTTTGTGTCCAATATCTTTTTTCTTTGTTTTTAACTTTATTTTTGATATTCAAATAAAGAGATGTGGTATGATTGCCAATAAGACAACTATTCATCAAAGTGTAAATGAAGTGGATGTAAGTATAATACTTACTTATAAGGTAACAGTAAAATATCCATCATATAGTCAAGCATGACCTTTACAATCAGGGGTTTCTCTGTTAGGCCAAATATCTGCTGTTTTTGTTTGTCATCCTGTGGCATTTTAACATGCTCCAATGCTGGCATCATTAAATGTAGAATGCTAATAAGTAAAACAATATACAGATGTTAAAATGTCAAAATTCATATGGAAATTAAAGACACAATTCATTTCTGTTGGTATGAGGATAAATCTCTCTAATGTACATCCATATAATATATCACATTATCGCTATTTTGTGCATTTTTCCTTTGATCTTTTTTTGTGATAATTTTCATATCATGCTACTCGCATGATGGAAAAATAATTGCTAGGAACTAAGGAGGCACATGGCGTTGCTACTGAAATTGACATGAAAGTGACAGCGTCGTCATAGGTAAAATAGCGATAAACAGATTATCATTGGTCATCTCAACTCGATTGCTTTTTGTCGCTTTCACCATACAGGCTCAAGCGAGAAAATCAATCACATTGAGATGATCAACGATAATCTATAAATACAAGTTATACAATATCACACTGGTCAACAAAACATCAAAACACAACCGCAGGGAAGCTACAATCACTATTGATGTAAAGCAGTTTGAGAATAACTTATGAATTAAAATCAAATAGTCACTAAAAACTATTGTTATGAAATATTTAATACTATATTGTCAAAGAGTTATTTCATCTTAAAGTATAGCATATTGGATTTGTAACAAAAATCAACATGCCATAGACCCAGAGTTCGCGAAAAGTGGTGGTCCTCGGGATTTTACCACCAAAATTTTGCATAGGACAGACACGATTTTAGTATTTTTCGATAGAATTAATAGTGAGGACCAGCAGATTTTCTCCAAGAACCACCAGGGGAAAAATATTTCGTGAACTCAGATAGACCTTTAATGAGACGACAAAATAATGTACTATGTATATATGTATTTTAGGTATCAGTCTTACTTAATATTATAGATAAAAACCTAGGAAGATATTTACCCTCATTTAGAAGCAATATTATCTAGTATTATACCTTACATATATTTCAAACAATTCTATTGGGCGAAACATTATCACGTGAAATGGAATAATTCAGTTAGTTTTCATTCAATTGCAAGGAAGGACAAATAACCCTAAAAATTTACACCAGCGGTGAATAACCCTATTATTCACCGGTGAATAACCTTTTGAGTTTGTTGATTTGTACTTGAGTTACCTCCCATGAAAATGACGTCACAGACGTAAATAAACAAAATGGCAGCTTTCACGTTACATTGGAAGCCCATCGAGAGACGAGGAAGTAAAGCATTTGACATCAATAGAGCTGAGTGTGCCAGCAGCCGATAATATCTCTTATAAACTGTCCTTTTCAGGGCCATCACTATTTTACGAAAAGATTCTACAGTTGTTGTAAATTCGAGAAATTTGAATACAAATGTATTTTCAAACGTCAGTCTGTGTGTTATGTTAAAAATATAGACTATAGTAAGTATTCAAAATGCCCTTCCACTGTTAATTCGGTATAATAAAACAATTGTGGCCCGTAATTAAATAACCTTCTCGTGTTGACAATTTTGGATATTCACCTTTTCAACGGGCCATAATTGTATATTATTACAGTGATTAGGAATATATTTACCGCTCATTTAAAGGCACTTATCTCTATAATTACAGTGATTATCATGTATCACTTCTGTTTTTTAACCTAACATAATAAATCTGAAACAATAATCCATCCATATCTGATACAATATTATCAACCTTCTGGTTCTACACACTGACCTGTCTTGCTGTGTATTAGGTTTTCCATCCAGACATTTAATTAACAAAGGTACCAGTTCTGCTTGCTTAGCTGGTTCTAACCTAGGATATCCCATCCTTATATAGATAATGGAGAAATTCTATAAAATATAAGAAAAACTTTATAGTCCAAATGTTACAGTAAATCTGTCCTTTTCCACTATATTCTTTAGAATAAGCATTCTGTAATTTTTCCCAATGATTTTCTTCCTAACAGACTTAACACACTAGGGTGAGAAGGTCATTAACTAGGACATTTCAATTACTCACATTCTACAAAGCAGAATAAATGTTCTCTTACACTATATACTGTTTCCTCAAGTACTGTTATATACTGCTGAATAAAGCATAACAAATAATACCTACAATTGTTTACTTTTTATATTTTGTGACTTGGATGGAGAGTTGTCTCATTGGCACTAACACCTCATCTTCTTATTTATATACCAATGAAATATATGGAAACCTTGTGAAATGTGTGTATTTCAAGGAATATTTTTCTCTTAATCAATGATGTCAGTTTCAACATGATCAAAAAAGACTTAGATCAAGAGCCTGAATCGCACCTTGATTTTTTGGCATTTATCTTTTGTGTAAGAGTTAAAGTTTCCAATTTCATAGTAGTTTGGTTTTTTGGTTTAATGTATATTAATAAGTGTTTGAAAATGAAGGTTTTTGTCATACTTTCTTCAAAAGCAAAAGAAAAAGGTGTTTGGTGTGAGATTTGGAGGTTTGTTAGGTTTTTAAAAGGTGATTAACTGCAGTTGACTTGAAGATGCCTACATCAACATTGATTAATCTGATGCAAATAACTGTCTCATTGATTATCATACAAGATATCTTCTTTTGGTTCAGATAGTATAGAGAATGTAAATAGTGAATATGTTTTAAAGTTTGAAAACATGATAAACAAATTGTGAAAAAAAATGTTTTTAAAGGGCAATAACTCCTTCAGGGGTCAATTTATAGTTTTGGTTATATAAACTTATTTGTATATCTTATTATTACTTTGCTGAAATTTTTGATTGCTTACAGTTTATATCATTTATAATATTCAAGATGATAACCAAAAACTGCAAAATTTCCTTAAAATTACCAATTTAGTGGCAGCAACCCAACAATGGGTATATTAGATTCATCTGAAAATTCAGGGATGAAAGAACTTGACCTAATGAACACTGTTATCTTACTGTGGAATCATTATTATTTGTTGGATACCATTTTTCATGGCTTTCATGGATACAGGTGAACCACAAATTAAATGTTCAACAAATAACAAATTTTCAATAGCCTTATATGCAGACCTAGGCAAAACCTCGAAATTAAATATTCACGACCATGCAAGTTTTCTGTAATCCACGAAAATTGGTACCCACGAAAAAAATGAATCCACAGTATGTCAGATTTGCTCTAAATGCTTTGGTTTTTGAGATATAATAAGCCAAAAGATGCATTTTACCCCTATGTTCTATTTTTAGCCATGGTGGCCATGTTTTTTTAAAAGAAACAGAAAATAAAACACAAACTTTATTCTAAATACCCTAAGGATCAATCAGCTTAAGTTTGGTTGGAATTGGTTCAGTAGTTTCAGAGGAGAAGATGTTTGAAATAGTTTACACCAGAAGGAAGACGATAAGATGGCTAAAGCTCACTGTTCCTTCTTTCGGAACAGTGAGCTAAAAATGTAAACAAAACATCAATGCTATAGATGACCCATATCATCAGTTTCAAGCCTGTTTATGTATTAATACAATAGCTATTTGTGTTGTTTTGTACATGTTGTATCATAATTTATGTTATTTTTTGTGTTTCAGTATTCACTCTATCAGATGAAGTGATGTCTTACTTTTTCACTCTATCAGATGAAGTACTGTCTTACTTTTTCACTCTATCAGATGAAGGGCTGTCTTACTTTTTCACTCTATCAGATGTAGTGCTGTCTGACTTTTTCACTCTATCAGATGAAGTGCTGTCTTACTTTTTCACTCTATCAGATGAAGTGCTGTCCCACTTTTTCACTCTATCAGATGAAGTACTGTCCCACTTTTTCACTCTATCAGATGAAGTGCTGTCTTACTTTTTCACTCTATCAGATGAAGTGTTGTCTTACTTTTTCACACTATCAGATGAAGTGCTGTCTTACTTTTTCACTCTATCAGATGAAGTGCTGTCTTACTTTTTCACTCTATCAGATGAAGTGCTGCCTTACTTTTTCACTCTATCAGATGAAGTGCTGTCTTACTTTTTCACTCTATCAGATGAAGTGTTGTCTTACTTTTTCACTCTATCAGATGGAGTGCTGTCTTACTTTTTCACTCTATCAGATGGAGTGCTGTCTTATTTTTTCACTCTATCAGGTGACTGCTGTCTTACTTTTTCACTCTATCAGGTGACTGCTGTCTTACTTTTTCACTCTATCAGATGAAGGGCTGTCTTACTTTTTCACTTTATCAGATGAAGTGCTGTCTTACTTTTTCACTCTATCAGATGAAGTGCTGTCTTACTTTTTCACTCTATCAGATGAAGTGCTGTCCCACTTTTTCACTCTATCAGATGAAGTGCTGTCTTACTTTTTCACTCTATCAGATGAAGTGCTGTCTTACTTTTTCACTCTATCAGATGAAGTGCTGTCTTACTTTTTCACTCTATCAGATGAAGTGCTGTCTTATTTTTTCACTCTATCAGATGGAGTACTGTCTTACTTTTTCACTCTATCAGATGAAGGGCTGTCTTACTTTTTCACTCTATCAGATGGAGTGATGTCTTACTTTTTCACTCTATCAGATGAAGTGCTGTCTTACTTTTTCACTCTATCAGATGGAGTACTGTCTTACTTTTTCACTCTATCAGATGAAGGGCTGTCTTACTTTTTCACTCTATCAGATGAAGTGCTGTCTTACTTTTTCACTCTATCAGATGAAGTGCTGTCTTTTTTTTCCCAGTCTATCAGATGAAGTGCTGTCTTACTTTTTCACTCTATCAGATGAAGTGCTGTCTTACTTTTTCACTCTATCAGATGAAGTGCTGTCTTACTTTTTCACTCTATCAGATGAAGTGCTGTCTTACTTTTTCACTCTATCAGATGAAATGCTGTCTTACTTTTTCACTCTATAAGATGAAGTGCTGTCTTACTTTTTCACTCTATCAGATGAAGTGCTGTCTTTTTTTTCCCACTCTATCAGATGAAGTGCTGTCTTACTTTTTCACTCTATCAGATGAAGTGCTGTCTTACTTTTTCACTCTATCAGATGAAGGGCTGTCTTACTTTTTCACTCTATCAGATGGAGTGATGTCTTACTTTTTCACTCTATCAGATGAAGTGCTGTCTTACTTTTTCACTCTATCAGATGGAGTACTGTCTTACTTTTTCACTCTATCAGATGAAGTGCTGTCTTACTTTTTCACTCTATCAGATGAAGTGCTGTCTTACTTTTTCACTCTATCAGATGAAGTGCTGTCCCACTTTTTCACTCTATCAGATGAAGTGTTGCCTTACTTTTTCACTCTATCAGATGAAGGGCTGTTTTACTTTTTCACTCTATCAGATGAAGTGCTGTCTTACTTTTTCACTCTATCAGATGAAGTGCTGTCTTACTTTTTCACTCTATCAGATGAAGTGCTGTCTTACTTTTTCACTCTATCAGATGAAGTGCTGTCTTACTTTTTCACTTTATCAGATGAAGTGCTGTCTTACTTTTTCACTCTATCAGATGAAGTGTTAAGTCCAATATTTAACTATTGACTTCTTTTCTGAATGACTTACCGTTATAATAGACGAAGCACTTGGATCCAAATACTGAGTAATTAATGATTCTACTGGAAGCTGAACTTTATTCAAACTTTTCAATCTCTTGTTGATATGGACAAGAAGCTCCATGACCTAATGAAAATAATAAAAAAATAAAATAGAAGTGTCATGCACGCTATTTCATTATTTGTAAATTGATGTTTATACAGTTACAGAAACAAGAGGCTGTAATGACTCATCTGACTCTAATGACGATAGGGAGGTGGATCTAATCAGGTTACATTTTATTTACAAACATTCAAAGGAGAAGCTTGTTATAGTGACTTTCTATCAAGTCATATATAAATAAAATATGTGAACAAAAAAAAAAAGTTTTTGCCAGAATCACACCTAATCAGAAATCTGCAGAGGGATCTAGAGAAGCATTAATCATGTTAATTGAAAATTAATGGTTAAATCTGGATCATCCCATGGAACAATTACATAATTCCTCCGTGGTTACCAGATTCCCCACTGCTACAAACTTTATCTTAATTGCTCCTCTGGATTACGATCCTTGCAAGTTTTTTAGATCAGGATACCCTGTGTGAGAATATGATTTAGAATATTTCTAATAAGGTGTCAAACTTCTCTATAAATAATGTTAAAAATTAAATTGAGAATGGAAATGGGGAATATGTCAAAGAGACAACAATCCGACCAAAGAACAGAAAACATTTGAAAGGTCACCAATGGGTCTTCAATATAGCATGAAAATTAGTGTTTTATATTGTATGGTTACATCTACATGTACATTTGTACATCTACAAATATTTGACCTTACCAGTTATAGAACTTGCATTATACTAACCAATATTTCATTCTTTGAAGACAAACTCAATGAATGGCTAATAATATTTACTAAAGAACCATTACAGCAAGATAGAACCATTCAATAAACAATTGAAGTATCTAACATGACATTTGCATGAAGGTTACTGCAAATCTTGGATAGTATAAATAATTTTAAATTTGTCAATTTAGTGTTATTTGAGCATAGCATGTTCACACACTTTACTACATATACATGTATATCTTCATTATCTGGATTGTTAACTGTAGATGTCCTAGGGCTAGGGTGTTTAATTATGTCAATGGGTAACTATCTCAGTGTTGTAGTTTACCATACACACATTTATAACTTTGAATGATATAATTCTATTAATAGACACTGACCTTCTTCCTAACTGCCTCATCTCCACTGTTTAACTTAAGTATAACTGGAGTTAAAAATTTAGCTAAAGCTGTCTGAAGCTGGTCATCTGTTTCTGCTGATCCTATTCTCAAAAACACTCTCTCAATCAAACCTGAATTCAGATGTATGAAATTTATTTGTCAATAGATACTTACAGTTAGATATTTTTGATTAATATGATATAAAGTAACAATCAGGTAATTTGGTATGATAGCCATTGAGACAACTGTCAAAAAAATATCTGAATGGTAGAAATATGATTTTTTTTCTTCATATCAATCAAAATTTTATGAATATTGACTTCTTTAAGTGAATATTTTACCTGTGAGAAAAAATGGTTCAGTCAGATCACATTTGTAGATTCTTAGAATTTTTGTTATTGTCAAAGATGATGTAACTTAAATGTAGGACTTTTCAAAGTCATTTGAAGTGTTTTCATCTTGTTTTAAGAAACATATATTGACCTTATCAAGTTTGTCATTTTCTAACTTAGACAAGTCCAAAATTGAAAATACATTTTTATCATAATGAAAATTTCTGAAGAAACAAAAAAAGACTTATGGTCTCTGCTTGAGAGTTCATATTTTTGTATCATTTTAACATCATTAGAGTCATTCAATGGACAAAATATTTTTACATTGGATAAAGCATTTGACAATTTAAATTCTAGTTGCTTTGTGCACTTAATGTTTAATGTTCATGCTAAAATATGTTGAGTGCTGAAAATTTTCAGAAGACTTCATATTGAATTCAAACTAAGAAACAGAAAGAACATGAAAGCATGTGCCTCATACATTGAAAAAATACACCTGCTCTGGAAGGATACACAAATCCTTCTCCCTGGTCAATATGTAGAACCTGTATATGGCTCCAATAAGTATAAACCTGATGATAAATCTAATTTGATAGGAAAATTAGACAAAATTATGGTAACTATACTAGGAACCTACATATCCGTCCCCTTCTGATTGATTGATTTTGGTGTTTTAAGTGCTAATTTTAGACTTTTTCGTGGCGGTTAGTTTCTATGGTAGGAGGAAGCCAGAGTGCCTTGAGAAAACAACTAAGCTTTGATTGGAAGACTGACAATCCTAGTCAATTAAGATTGGAGTTGAGGAATCCGGGTCTGTTCACGCGTTTTGTGTGTTGAATAAATCTTAATCATGTTTTGGATTGTGTATTGTTAAAAAAAAATAATCATGCAGTTTCTAAATAAAGTGAGATTCTGTCAAAGTTTTTTTGTTGTTGTTTTGAATAACTCTTAATCATGTTTTGGTTAGTGTATTGCTATAACTTTATATCATTAATGTTTCAAAATAAAGTGAGATTCTGACGGGTTTTTTTTTCAAGCTGTCACAGTAAAAACTATTATCTTTTGTGTTTTTCATTTAAAATCTTCAATTTATAATCATACCAAGCTTAATACATGCAGTATTTACATCAAAGCAATTTAAACAACAATCATGATTTTCTAATTATTCAACTAGAATTTGCTTTAAAATTCGGTTCGAATGTGTAGGGTGCAAACGGACTTTGGGTGCAAATGTGTGAGGTGCAAACTTGTAGGGTGCGAAAGTGTATTGGGCGCGAACGGACCTGATACTGGAGTTGAGTGCAAAATACAAATTCAGTGTTGACTAGCTAGTGGTTACATTAGTAAAACTACTTTGACCACTTGGTCACCAAGGCCCCTCTGTCCCCTTCTGTGAAAAGGATATTCCATAAACATGATAAAAAAAAAATGTGATATGATTCCCAATCAGGCAATGAGACAACTCTCCACACTAGACCAAATGACACAGAAATTAACAACTATAGGTCACCCTACACAGTGGCGGATCCAGAAATTTCCATAAGTGGGGACCCACTGGCTGCCTAAGAAGGGGCCCGTTTTTGTTACGCTTCAGTGATTCCCTATACACCTTATCGCTATTTGTCCGCCATTACTGGATATCGTAAAATTTTGACGTCATAAAACAAAATATCTCACGCCACAATGGAAAAGTGATTGTTGTATGCATCAAAAGTTCAAGCGGCCGGGTCAGCCAGGATTATTGATAAGGTATATACAGTGGTCTCGCTAGCCCAAAATAGAAGGGCGCCGCGCCCTGGGTGCCCTCAGCCACGCCCTGGGTGCCTTCATCCGCGCCCTTCTGCCCTGACGTCTTTTTCCAAAATTATCTTGTGCCTTTGTAAATTTTGTTTCATCGATTTCTGATCTCCAAGTTAATTACATATATGACACCTGTGTGATTGCCCCCAGGTTAATCATGTCATTACAATCAATTACAATGATAAAGACTTCAAAGGTGTTAATTACTAGGTAATTTAATTAGGACAATGTATCTTTTTGTCATACTTTTGATGAATGTGTCAGCGAGTGTGTTTAGCTTGAGTGGCATTTTCGATCTCCAAGTCACAATGGAAGAGCGTATATAAATGAAGACTTTCATGACTTAAGAATTGAATTTAAGTCATCAAAACAAAACTATGCCTTTACAGAAATGCCTTCCATCTCAACTTGTTAGCGACAAGCACAGTTTTTAATTAACCCAAACGTGGTGGAAATTGATTTTGGAGTTACTTCCCCTGTTTTAGCTTATTATAAATTTGTGCTCTAAAAATATTATCTAGTATAAAAAAAAGGAATAAATTACCAATTGAATATATAATATAAACATAATAATGTTACCTTAAAGATATTAATAGTCTTTGAACATATTAAAAAATATATATTGCAATTTCTACTTGATAATTATACTTTTAGCAATCCATGTTCTAAACATTGTTAAATTAGTAATGCTCTCACTTTTAGATATATTAAAAAAGCTATAATTCCTATATAGATAAAAAAAAACAAAAAAAAACACATATTATTTGATAATGGGTAGAGTGAAGTTAAACTGTAAAAACATAATATGTTGATGAAGATATACTATATCATTCATAACTACACAAACAATGAAATAAAGACTATAGTTAAAAAGCATCTTTATTTATAAAAAAACAACATATATAGTAAAAAAAAAAGAAGAGATTCGTTAACTCGTGATACACACAGAAACGTAGACAAAAAAATGAGCAGTGCCTTTTCTTATCATAAAAAGTGCCCTGCCCTCCACTGGCACCCTGCCCCTTTTGATTTCTAGCTAGAGCACTGATATATAAGCAACCATTTTTTTTCTCAAAAGGGGGGGCCCGGGCTCTGCTACAGAGAGAGGGGATTATTGACTGTACTGAGTTAGGAATACTACAGTATTGTTCAACTCGTTTGATGTGTTTAAGCCTTTGATTTTGCCATTTAATAAGGGATCTTATGTTTTGAATTTTCCTTGACGTTCGGTATTTTTTCCTTGTTTTAGCAATTACAATTTTTATTTACACTTAAAAAAATATAAAGATCACTCTAACATAGAAAAAAAATTCAGATTTTGTCCGTTTTTCTCTCTTTTTCTAGTAGAAGAGTTTGGGTCGTATTTTGTAATTGATTAAGATTAAAATTAGAAAAATAGCATACTACTTTCGTCTGTCATCCTGCCGAAATTTAAATGACTGGTACCGACATTCTGTAGTTATTAACTTGCTTGCTCTACGTGTAAGGCAGAACCAGTAAATTAATTGATTTTTGGTAAGAGTATTTACGACAATATAAACTAAACAAAAACATAAAAATATTTTGTTTTCTATCATGAAAAAGTTTTTTTTAATAACTTTAATATATGTAATGAATATGTTAAAAAATAATATTCTAATTTATCGATTAGAGAAAAGAATCCGTTTATAAATTTTACGACTATATAAATCAGCTGACTTACTGTCAAACACCTATCATTATCAAACCTTAAAAAACTTCCTTTTTAGATAATGTCAGCACCTACAAACTCCAATGACAAGCCAGAAAAGTTTTCAGATTTCTCCAACTGAAAGGGATTCAGAAAATTATAGCGAAGAAGAAGAAATTCGCACAAGAGCACTCTCAGAAAAGTTGAAAAAAGTTCAAGGTATATCTATATGCATGTAATTCATGTCATTTGCCTGCACACATTTAGGGAAATTTCCTTCAAATGATCCTCAACACTACAAGGAGTTGACTGATTCTCATTAACTTCAAGTTAGATTACACGGATCTCCTGTAGTTGGTGATCGCAATAGAATGTAGGACAGAAAGTCACAGGACAAAAAGTCACAGACAAAAAGTCACGGACAAAAAGTCGCAGGACAAAAAGTCACAATTCATTTTTTCTAATAATTTTCTTTAAATAAAATATGCTTATTTCCACAAAAATATTTTTGTATTTTTCTTGAACTTTTGTATATAAACCAACTTTGTAAACAAAATTTATCAAAAAATAACAAAGATAATCAAATAATTGTTAAGAAAACAAAAGGTCAAAGTGGCTTGGCACTTAAATGGCTTCATGGTGCCAAGAAATATATCTTTTGCATCATTAAAATTAAATAAATCTTCATTTTTCAAGTATAATGACACATTTCCTAAACTTTAATATGAATATATGTATTAAAAAGTAAATATTTCAAGATATTTCTCTTATATATTCAAATAATTGTCAACAAATTATTTGTGACTTTTTGTCCTGTGACTTTTTGTCCTGTGACTTTTTGTCCTACCAAATTTGTGACTTTATGTCCTGTGACTTTTTGTCCTGTGACTTTCTGTCCGTTTACCTCGCAATACTGGTATAAAAAATTTGTACCAGTAATGAGTATTGTATTCCAGTATTGTACCAGTATTGTGGTTTTTTTTTAAATAAACAATACTTAGGTAATTAATCTTTAGGTGTCACATAATGAAATTAACTTATAAGGCATATAGATACATGTAGTTAAGCACTAAATACAAATAATAAACATAGTGGGTCTCATTGGGGTCTAAGCGTGACGAGGGATTGCCGATTTTTCGTAAGCGTGATACGGGAAAGTCAAATTATTGTGCTGTGAAAACGGGAAATGAAGTCTATCGGGACATGGGAAATTACAAAAAAATGAGAATTGCTTACGTTCATAGTGTAAGCGGGATACGGGAATCTGACAAAACACTAAGCGGAATCCGGGATCAGCACCCCCAATGAGACCCCCTAAGGATGATAAATACTGATATGATAATGTACTTTTTACACTGCAATTAGAATACAATGGGTCCCCTATTAGACAACTTTTTATGTTTAATAAAATTGAGAATGGAAATGGGGAATGTGTCAAAGAGACAACAGCCCGCCCAAATAAAAAACAACAGCAGAGGGTCACCAACAGGTCTTCAATGTAGCGAGAAATTCCCGCACCCGGAGGCGTCCTTCAGCTGGCCCCTAAACAAATATATACTAGTCCAGTGATAATGAACGCCATACTAATTTCCAAATTGTACACAAGAAACTAAAATTAAAATAATACAAGACTAACAAAGGCCAGAGGCTCCTGACTTGGGACAGGAAAAATGAATATTTTTATATCTTTTATTGTGAGAGATAAATTAAAAAGTAAAGACCAACAAATGCATATAATCTAAAATACATGTATTGAAAAATTGTTAAAAAATATATGATGACATACAGTCAGTAGACAAAAGTGAGTTCCCACTCAAAAAGAGTCCTATCATTTAAACTAAAATCGATATTTGAAAAAAAAAAATATTACCAAGTAAGTACATATACATGACTGACTTTTACCATAAGATGTAGAAAAGTTTTATTGCTTATTTGGTCATGATATTATTCAGGCTTATTTTATTTTCAGACAAGATGAACTCAAAGAAAAATATTTCTGGAAATGTTTACTATGCATTCTAACATGTCTAACCAAATTAAAATTGTAAAAATTTGCATTTGTGTTAACTACCCATAAGAAAATGAAAACAACCCTTGTGAAAATTGTGGCCAACATGGTCAATTAAACAATAAAACTTCAGACATTTTTACATCTTATGGTATCTATTTTATAAAAATTGATCATAAAGTTATTGGTAATATATTTTTAAAAAATATGATTTTAGTTTAAATGATAGGATATATTTTAAGTGGGAACTTACTTTTGTCCTCTATGAGTAATAATTTGCTTGAATTTATTTAATTATAACTCGGACAATAATAAGATTTTATTTTATTTTATCTAAATTCAATTTAATAAAATATAACAATATATGAATATGATCATGATGATAAAATGAAATAATTACAATAATCTTTTGTTTTTAATTAGGGCTTATGAGTATCATGATTATGTTTAACTTGTTGTTGATTAATTTCATAATTTATAATTCATGATTATGTTTAACTAGTTGTTGATTAATTTCATAATTTATAATTCAATTATCATCTTTAATCTTTTTTAGTTTATTTTATAATCCCCCTATGATCTTCAATATCGAACTTACTTTACAATTTCCTTTTTATTATATACTTTTAAAACACAAGCTTGATATTATTAACTTCTTCACAGATCTTAAATTCCCTAACAGGATTACAAAAAAGAACCATTTCTATCTGAAACATCATGAAGTGAACATATTGAAAAATACACTTAAAAACAACTTGGACACAGCATACACCTTAAAGTAAAGTCGACAATGCATACAACCACAATACTGGTATATAAGTAATGTACCAGTATTGTTGTTTTTAAAAAAAAAAGTTACAATACTGGTACAAAATTTTTATACCAGTATTGTGCTTAATACTGGTATACCAGTATTGCGATCACCAACTACAGGAGATCCGATTACACAAAATTTAAAAACCATAACATGTTATAGTATAAATATTTATCATTTGTCATAAGGTATCTGAAAGTGAAAATAAGGGATTTTAGTACACATTTTCCTTATCATTTCAACAACAGTTTGTTAAATTTCTACTTCAGAAATATGATAACAGGTAAGTAAAAAAAAAGTTATGCGATGAATAAAAGTAGATTTTAAACATGTTAAAGGAAGCAAGTTAACTCTTACCACGTCAACTTGTACAAAATGTGCCACTAAAAGTCGACTTGTACCAATGTAAATTTGTAAAACGACAGATTGTAGATCCATGAAAGTGCATATGTACATGACGATGTACATGTGCAGATGCGCTCTTTGACTTTGGCATTTTCAAAATGGTTGCTGTTACCCTGGCATTGGGGAAAGGGTGCCACCAGTTATTGCTGGCAATTACAAATCTAGAATTAAGTTTGCTTTTAGTTCACTGATAACAAAATCATTATTAAAACCAATAAAAATGTTCGTCAAAGATCTAATAACCGTGTTGAATTAGTAGCCTTTCAGAATAAGTTTATTTAAAAGATTGATAAATTTACTACGATCATTTCTAAATTTCCAGGCAAGATAAACAATATTTCCTTAAAAATTAGGATGTGGTGTTCTGTCTGATGTAAGTTTTCTACAGGTACAATTGAACTTCAAAACCAAAGAATTTAGTTAAATTTTTAAGTAAATTCTGGTACCGAAATCCTCGACTAAATAATTTTCCAAATCTTAAACATCATAACCAATACGTCCATAGTGAATGAGGTGTGAAATATAATTACAGTAAGATGGTGCCAAAGGAACATCACCATCCAAAAAAAAGAAATTTACAATAGGGAATGAAAAATCATTCGTTTTGTCGTAAATTTTTTAGTGTGGAGTTTACCGTGTAAAGCTGAAATACATGTATCTAAATTTGTGTTTGGTTGCAGCAATAAGTCTAATTTGAAAGCAAGTCTTCAATTTTGGCATCAAGTCGTTCCAAAATTGACCAAGTTTTTATATTTAAAATTGCAGGTTTTATACTATCACATAACGATATACATGATATACATCTTACAAATAGAACAATGCTCTTCGTTATCCTGAGGCTCATTAATGAGACAGCAACCCACTAACACAAATAACCAAAAGGAATCTAGGGTTCAACATACAGTCTTGTTTCTATTATACTTACAACTTATTTCTGGAACAATTAAAGATATGACACTAATTACAGACAAAGGGGTCCTAAACAAGACCAAAATAACAATAAACATAAAACCAACAAAGTTTTTTTCACAATATAATACAAATAAGCTGTTTTGATATGAAAATACTTATAACCTTTCAAACAATTCGTTCTGCAACTACTGTATTACGTACATGGCCCCAAAAAGAAAATTTCCTAAATTTTATCAAAAAGGTGTATAACAAACGTGTGTTATCCATATACAATTTCAAGAAGAAGAAAAATTTCACTATAAATTCAAACTATATAATCACTTCTGTATAAGACTAAAATCAGTTTCCAAATAATCTTTGTAAATACATTTTTAATAACTGAAATATTCAAGGATGACAATTTCTCACATCTAGCATCCATTGGCATACACACCAGTATCAACAATGCAGAAAAATCTGAACGTGTGGCATCTCCATCTCCCCCTTAGGACCTTATGCACGCTTTACGTTCATTCAACATATAAAAAAAAACATGCATTTGATACATTTACTCAATCCACTAAATAGAATAGTGTCATAAATGTAGCTGTATACAACAAAATGATAGATAATCATCAGAGACCTTTAACTCTTAAAAATAGTTAATATTACATCAATGAAACACTTCATAAGTTAACTGTTACATATGTCAGTAAAAGAAAATACGACAATTTCTCCCTCTCTAACATTTCCGATCTCTCATACTTCACACTCACAAAATAAAAATAAAGATGAAACAAATGAAAAGCTCCAGAAATGTCAATATCAACCTAGGTTTTATTTATATATGACTATTATCCCATTGCTACTGACAAACCGTTATCCAATCAGGCCAACTGTTTATAGGAATTATATGTATAAATATCAGATAAATCATAAAAACAAATCCTCGAGACAAAATTAAATTCATAATTAATTTTCATAAGTCCGTGTTTTCCTTGAAACTGGGTAGCGTACAACGAGATAAATCTCACATGTACCGTCTGTAGTAGAATTTAAATAGTTCAAAACTGTAACACATTTTCCCTCCTAAATTCTAAATTCACATATAGGTTAAGCTAACTAGTTACTAAAGATAATGCCAATTACTAAGCAATTATTACTACAAGATGATAGGCCGGGACGTCACATGACACATGCTAAAGTTTTTGTAACATAAACATACACAGCTTTCTTTCTTGATGTCAGAATAACGCAAAATTGCGGTTAAAAGGTTAATTGTTTGTGTAGAAATTTCGATCGCGTCCAACAGTCCAAACAGTTCAGATGACAATAAACAATTGCGAAATACTTTCGATATTAATATGCATGTACAATGTAGTTTAAAAACAGTTCCTTGAATTTTACCGTTTTCTTTTGTTGACGAAATCTCCCATGGTGACATTTCTGAATATTGGCTAAATCCAAATAAAAAACATCCAAATTTTACATAAACTCCAAAAATTGGTTCGGTGTCAACTGCATGGTACTGCTTTACTCCACTGTAAGAAAATTCCAAGACTTTATTAAATAATGGCGCCACCAGCCTCGTGGTCTATACTTTTAGAAAGTTGGTTCATCATCTTTGTGGACAGCTCACATAAAATACACTTAAAGGGGTTGTTTTGGAGTCCTCCACCATTTTACGTACATGGGGGAACATATACTTGCCTCCCCATGTCGCTAAAGTTATATTTGCTTCAGAGCAACAAAAACACATCTATTTCCATGGCATGTTTATTTCAAAGAGACAGATAACATCACATGACAAATATGCATCATTATACAAAGGGACACAACTCTCACGACTTTAACATAAAACACATACGACCATACATATACAGATACATAACAACTGTACATTTATATTCATTTGTACACATTCACATTTCCTTGATACTAGAGGTATCAATTTAGGGAAGTTTTTATTTCTGGCCGAGAAGGCACGTAATTAATTTCATCATTATAAATGCTTAATATATATTATATTTTATCATACTCTGCTGTACTGTTATATTGGTATACTTACTTATTTTATTATTTGACTGATTGTTTAAATGTAAATATATTTCACTGATGTAATTGAATGTTTGTAATATTTATATTCTATAAGTTGTATTGCTTATGAATAAAAGATTATTATTATTATAACACTCCTATTACAATATGTAGATTCTCATGTGGCATGGGTGATTGTCTATCATTTAAGGATGTAATGTACCCTTTATTTTGGTTTATTTGAGTTGTTGAATTGCTACCATTTATCTCTAAGGTTAACATTTTCTTTTATACACATTATTTATTAAGATATTTTCTTCTTTACAGAAATGACAGACTTTCCCGGAGAAAGATTAACACCTGATAATGATGAGAATCCAGTTAGTTATCAGAAACAAGAAAATAATGAAAATCAGAGTATCAATTCTCCGCCAGAAAATAATGAAAATATTGGACAGTCTCGGCACGGTCCAAATCCATCAAAACCTCTATTACGATCTCCCTCAACACCATATCTGGAGGATAAGCTCAGAAGAGAGCTGAAGTTCTTTTTTATGGGACCACATGAAAAAATAGTAGCCAGGAAAAAATGTCCGTGGAAACTTACATTACAGATACTGAAAGTTGTTATTGTTACAGTACAGGTTGGTGTTCCTTCATTTATTATTTCATGGGATCATTCATGAAAAAATTGCATAGCTGGAAAATATTGACTGTAGATGGAAACTATCATTATTGAATAGGAAAGATTTGCCCCATTATGTTGCATTTCCTGTTGCTTGAACTAGTTTAAGATTGAAAAACATAAAATAAACATTGAAAACTGTAAAAGGCTCATCATATTGACAGGGAGCACAAAAAACAATTAACAAATAGATTAGACTAAAAGTACTGATCTAAGATTATTCACTGTTTTTGAAAGCTACATTGATGTTCAGGGCCAATTAGGACTAATAAATCATGTTTGCTACACAATAATCAATCAGTACACATCCAATGTGTTTAGTATAATGTGGTCATTAACAGTCTGAGTAAAAGAATGTATAGTTTAGGGCCCTTTATAGGTAACTGTTCGGTGTGACTTAAAATTATTTACTTTTTATACATTGTGAATTCAGGAGGGTTGTCTCATTGGCACCAATACTACATTCTATTCATGTGTGAAAGAAATTGTGTTACAGTCATGACAGGTGATTTCTTTGTAAAATTGCATGTTTAAAAAAATCTTTTTACTTTAAAATTTTTGACAAAAGATTTTTTTTTATTAAATACTTTTATATATTTTCAGCTTGTTATGTTTGGAAGAGAGAGGTCATTGTTTGTTGAGTATGTTGAGAAGAACAATATAGCCTTAAAACATCTGTATCTGAAGGATTGGGAAAACTCGTATGAAACAATGCCTTACCCTCCTGCTATTGGACAATATGCTATATATGACTTTGATGAACTGTATCAACATATCAACTTTGCAATGAAACAGGTATTATAAAGCTTATGATATAATATATACCTGCTCAGAAGGATTAGGGGAATACTAGGTTAGCTCTGTCTATATGTATATCAATAACATATATGTCTGTTGTATTTTTGTCAGAATCTACATGTTGTAGGTTTTTCATATTTCTTATCAAGCTTCATCATGGTAAGCTTTGCTATGTGCCATATTTTTAGATTTGTCTATCTTCTTCTTACTGTGTGCTGGAAACTAATACATATTAACTATAAACAAAAAATGTTCTTCTTAAAGGTCCTGGGGCACTCTCAAAATCCTGGTCAGTCATTTGTCATGCTCAACAGTAAAATCTGGTACCTAAGACCAATGGAACTCTGTAGTATTCATTTATAATAGAAACCCTATTTAGATATTTTACATTTTGTAGTATAATCAGACAGAAGACACAGCTCTAGCTGTTTTCCAGTTGGTACGTGAAAACGGATCTGTGAAAGCCATGGAACTGTGCAGTGAACATTACAATGGTGGCATGCTTTATCCTAATGGAACATTCAGCTTTTACTCAGAGAAAAATCAAGGTATGATATAAATACTGAAGTGAGAACATATTTAGGAGTTCTATATGTCACCTTAAAGGGTTACCTTACAAAAGGATGACATCAGTTTATTATCAAATAGTTAAAATGCATCAAAAGAAAGAAAAAAATATCTGATGCAATTTTCAATATCACAAGGACTGTAAATCTTGAACGGTAAAAGTGACAATCATCAATATCGAAATTGACCTCAATTTTCTCATTAGTATCAACATATTAAAATTTAAATCTTTGGTTTAACAGTTCATGTGAAAATTTTCAATATCAAACTTGACCTCCATTCTGTCATCATATCAAAGTTTTATCATCTTTGCTTAAATTAATCTTAAAAAAAAACCTTGAGGGCATGGTTATTTTATAGTTATATGATTAATTTCATAGCATGATTTTTTTATATATTTTGTAGTTATTTAATAATTTCAGATCATGGTTATTTTATAGTTATATCATTAATTTCAGATTATGTTTTTGTGTATTCAGAGCATGGTTATTTTATAGTTTTATTATTAATTTCAGATTGTGTTTTTATGTATTCAGAGCCTGGTTATTTTATAGCTTTATCATTAATTTCAGATTATGTTTTTGTGTATTCAGAGCATGGTTATTTTATAGTTTTATTATTAATTTCAGATTGTGTATCTGTGTATCCAGTACAAGAATTAAATAAAACAACAGGGAAGACACAGGATAGATATGACATCAAGGAATATCTAACGCAAAACAACAAAACTAATCTATTTCACAGGTAATATATACCATGTCTCAAAATCATAAACAGTATCTATTCCCAAGATATTACCTGTAGCATTCTAAAAAAATATATCTATTTCACAGGGAGTATGTCCTGTCACAAAACAACAAAAAATTTCTTTTTCACAGGTAATATATACCAGCAACAACAACAAAAATACTTTATTTTAAGAAGGTTACACAGTTAGCTATATAACTAATCTTCCCTGAGGCCCTCAGCATAAAAAATCATGAACAAAATGCAAACACATTTTTACATTGCATACATAAGTATAAAGGTCAAGTATGATAATAATGTTCAATACAGCTTGATAAAGTGCTATGAACAAATAGGCTTGTCTTAAAATTAAGAAAAATATCTATTCCACAGGTAATATAGCCTGTAACAAAACAATCAAACATATCTATTCCACAGGTTATTTGTCCTGTAACAATCCAATCAAACATATCTATTCCACAGGTTATATAGCCTGTAACAATCCAATCAAACATATCTATTCCACAGGTAATATAGCCTGTAACAATCCAATCAAATATATCTATTCCATAGGTAATATAGCCTGTAACAATCCAATCAAACATATCTATTCCACAGGTAATATAGCCTGTAACAATCCAGTCAAACATATCTATTCCACAGGAAATATTGCCTGTAACAATCCAATCAAACTTATCTATTCCACAGGTAATATAGCCTGTAACAATCCAATCAAACATATTTATTCCACAGGTTATATAGCCTGTAACAATCCAATCAAACATGTTTATTCCACATGTAATATAGCCTGTAACAATCCAATCAAACATATTTATTCCACAGGTAATATAGCCTGTAACAATCCAATCAAACATATCTAGTCCACAGGTTATTTGTCCTGTAACAAAACAAAACATATCTATTTCATATATTTTTAAGATTTATTTAAAACCTGCTTTCCTCTGTTTCTTTTTAGGATTATCAAGTTGACCCTGAAGTTTAAAATAAAATCATACAGACTGAATGCAGAAGGAAGAAAAGTAGCACCTGAATGTTTTATAGTCCATGGACAGGTGAGTGATCTATTGTAACGTTCATTTTGATTGGATAACATCACCAATTTTCATATCATAAATTCGCTCACTGAACAAAAAGCTTCGTTTTGTGACTTTGCAGCTGATATTTTATAATATCAAAATGCAGACGACCTTACAATCGGTACTTTATATTCAATATAGTAATAACACTAAGGCTATTGATGCTTTTATCTTATCTATAGAAATTAAGTTCAAAATTCTTTCTTGTCGAGAACAATTAAAATGAATTCATAATCATGTCCACTTTTATGTGAATGGTGTACAGATTATTAGTAACCAACTTGAGAAATATAGGAATTTGTTGGTATATCAATACATATATGTTCTGTGTTGATTAATGTTAAATCTTTATGTATTTTAAATAAGATTTCAGTCAGGATTCTACTTCGTCAAAATTATCTCCCCATTACGCCAGTTCATTTTCACAATGGTAGAAATGGAGGCCATTGTAGGGATGACGCGCTACCAATTTTGCTCTTGGAAACCGATAAATTTATCCACATTGCACCATTACGATTCTTATATGTCAGTTGTATTTTAAAAAATAAATGTATCAACTAGCTAATGAGCATCAGCTTATGATCTTGTCTGCATTGATTCAACTTAAAACTATTGTCTGATCGGTTGTCAGGTGGAATTTTCGAAAATTCCTTAACATTTAAAAAAAATCTAATTAAATATTTCGTGGAAAGGCAGACTAGATTTTTTTAGTGGTTGAAGACTATAAACCCTAGTTATCACACACAATAAATTATAATTTTTCGAAGATATGCATTTTCATCATCCAACTTAAAAGACTGTTGTCAAGTACTTTCAGTAAAAAAGTAGCTATTCGAACACACCTACTCTGTTTTTGTGAATCATTAGATAGGTATTTCACTTGACCCATATATTTCATCTTTTAATTCTGTGATTTTTTGGGGAAAGACGGCTTCTGTTTTGAAGATCATCTTCCAATTCAGGAGCACCTCAATTGATGAGTAATTATCCACTAAAATAAAAGTTAATGTATCTGAACACTTAAAATGTGACATTTAGTATATGATTAGTAGTTTTCCATTAAAACTAAATTTGTGTACCAACATAATCATTGTAATGGTAAAAAAATAATTAAAATTAAAAATGTTGCATTTTGTAGTTTAAACCTATTTATTCATGAAATTTACAAATATTTCAAAATGTAGGATCTAAAAACAAGCTTCTCACAGTTTACATCAATCATATTGGTTTTTTTTATTAGTACCTTTATCCCTGTGATGAGAGTTGTAACTGGGAACTTAATCATTGGAAATTTAAAACTGAATAAGATTTTTCAGTCCTAACTTTCTTGAGAAAAAAAATTAAAATCTTGGAGTACTGCCACAAAAAATGGAAAAATCGCCCTAGCCTGCAGTTCAGTGGTACACAATTCAGATTTCAAAAAATAGTAGTTGTTGTTAAATGACAGAATTCAGTTGAATTTTAGATAATTAACTTTCAACTTTAATCAAATGTTTAGATTTAGAAGATGCAGATCTCTTCCATTGGTCCAAATTGAATCCTAAACTAAGGAAATGAAATTACATTAAACAACAATTGATTTCAATATTGTCAACCTGTTCTTTTTTTCATTCTTAACCCCCCCTCCCAAAAAAGAAAAATAATACGGAAACAATGGCCGTTTTTCCCCTCAGAGCTATTCAACTCTTTGATTTATGTTATAAAGTCAACCTGTAGCTTTGATATATAAAAATGATAGAATCTGAAGCGAGAAGATGTATGAAATATTCTTGCTTTGTGCGATATCAAGACAAATATTCAACTCAAACACGCCCTTACATAAAAAGATGCACTCGATTTTCTCTTTTCGATACAATTGTTACCCATTTTTTGGATTTTTTTCTTGAGACACATAATGGAAGGGCAGACACGAAAGTTACTGAACTAATAGATTGATATGTTTTCCGTCCGTGGTAAAACAAAATAAAAAATCAGAGGTTATGCATTTTCTACACCCAACTTGAAAGATACCCATGTCGTCGACTTGATATCTAATTGTTCTGCTTAACTATGTACTAGATGAATTGAAAACTTATGCAAATAGTGTTTTTAAAATAAAACACTTCGTAATTGAGAAGAAAATTGTAATTTTATCTGTTTCTATTAACTTTTTAAAATTTTTGTCACTATAGTAAACATTGCAGTAATCATTTATCGCCTTCTCTAACAAAGAGCTTCGAATCTTTTGTTCTATTTCAACCAGGTTTCCGTCTGATTTGATATACATTAGTTAGATATAGTGGTCATGAGTTTTTTCCATCCTGAACTGCCACTTATAAGATATATTTTATTTTTCATTTACATGTTGTACTGTTAAATCAATCATGCTTAATCAGAACGATAGTTGTATGTGTGAGTGTATGCGAGTGGGAGAGAAAGGCTTTTTATTTTTACTTTATGTGATTACATGCTTGTTATGAGCCCTATGATTAGGAAATAAAATATCTTTATCTTTATACTGTGGAATGTTTTTGTGGATGGAGTAAACATTTTATTTTTGGGGATATTTGATTTTCTAGTTGTAATAAATACTTAGTGCAAGCCTACAGAAAATTAAATTCAGGGTTTTTTTTACCCAGAAAATCCACCAAAAATTATCATCCACAAATAGTAATGAATCCACAATGTATCTCATTTCTTAAATGATGCAAATAATTGTGAATCCACATTGTATCTCATTTGAAAAATAATACAAAAGATTGAAAACATATTTTTAGATAGTATTTGATGACTCCAATAGAGATGGACAGATGTTATTGGATTTAGACACAGAATTAGAAGAGAGAACATGTCATGGTCATTATAATTATGGAGGTTAGTGTTATAGATGTAATACTCAAAAATGTTTGTGATGCTTTCATTATTCATAAAAATGTGACTGTAAATTTCATAAAAATTTGAATTTGGCAATTTTTTTAGCTTGCATTGTTGGCTGTCTATCAACAATCTGATTGCTAAATGGCAACAATAATTTGCAAATATACAGTTATTACTGCATACCATACAATTACTAACAAGATTATCTCAGATTTCAAAATAAGAATATGTGGTATGGTAACCAATAAGATAACTCTTCATGACAGACCTAATGATATTATCATGAAATGGCATATCCATTTGTATTGAATGCATCATGTCTTTGTTTAGAGAAAAAGAACAAATTTATATTTATATGAAATAAATATAATACATTGTCCTGGTTTTATGTTATTTTCTATGTGTACACACTTGTCTGTAAGATCAATGTTTTATTTTGCGAATAAGATAGGAAGGGAGAGATTGTGCTTCTCTTTATTTTCTAACTGTTTCATGATGTATCAATACTTTCCTCAGGTAAGACATTGATGTGTTTCCACACTTACCATGTTTTCTGCATATTTTCAGAAGAAGAAAAGCAGGAGAGACTTACGAATACACTGTATGATATCTTTGTTATATGTATCAGTGTTCTCTCTGCAGTTCTGTGTTTGCGGTCTCTATACAGAGGACACAGACTTAAACAGGTAAAATACTCTATTTTTTTTTTGGGTATAATATTAAAAACTGCATCAGGGCACACACTAGCAGGGGACTAGGGCGAAAAAGTTGCTTTCCGCTCCGTCACTTCTCTTTGCCTGACGTCAAAAGGGAAATCTAGTCACCCTGTTGTTCACCATACTCGCTTTCAGTCGCTTTCGTCATCAGATGAAACATCAATTTTGTATCGAAAATTGAAGAAATTCAGACCAAATGATTCATTTCCGTAAGAAAAGAGGTTTAAGCATTTACTTTACAGTGTGCTGTAGGTTATTCAATAAAAAGACAAACTTTTTATCACTTCCTGTGCTTTTGGTGTTTGTTACTAGCAAGTGTACATTACTCTAACTTTCGGCAGCAAAATAAGTTTGTTACTTCATTTTAACGTGATAAAAGTTGCCTACAGTAAATGTTTGATCCATTTAATGCATTAAAAATGTCATATTTCTATCCAAATAGCTTGTTAAACATCGTTTATTTTTGTAAATTTTCTTCGTCCGCCATAATGCAGCCATTGACTGTTTACTAACTACAAATCGGAAACGGACCAGCTATGAACGAAATCTGTATTTTTACAATAATTTAAGTACAGACACAGGAATGTAACAGCTGACAGAAGAATATTGACCCCAAGAGGAAAAATAACGCATTCTACACACATAAACAGACTTTAAGTTAGATCTACTTGATTAATGTATATATATATGTCATAGAGGCATTTTGAGTTATTTTGACCTTCAGCATTTTGTATAGATTTGGACTAGTTCTAATTATTTGTGGTGTCATAAATTTAGAGAAATCATCACGTGACAAGTTCAAGTTGAGTTAATTATGTGTTATGTAATTAATTGGACATTCTCATTAGCATCAGTATTATTAGTTGACATAATTGTAATTATGAATTTGAACTAATTAGAGTGAATTCGTTTACTCAAAACTTGTCATGATAAAATAGTATATATGTTGTTAATTCAATAAGTAAGAACAGAGTAGGATAGTAACATCAATAGAATTGTATTATTACAGTAGGAGTCATATTGTATAGACATTTACCATTGTATGTGATTTTGGTTTGGAATTAAATTAGAAAATCTTACTGTGAGTTTGGTATTAGTTTAGTGCCAGAGCTAAGTTTACGTCTTCAGCATCTCTAGCTGACCTCAACGTTTTTCTAATGATTTTACGTATAAAATTATGACCCCGTAACAAGGAAGCCAGCAGCCTCTTTGTTACATATATATAATTCCATAGAAATGGATTGTTACAAAATATTGCTGAAAGTTGCTCAACTTAGGGACTATTTTACTAATATCAAAATATTATGGCCCAGCTTAAAATTATTGTATATCTTTTGATGAGAAACACTGAATTCATAATCATGATAAACAAGATAGTTTTTGGAAAGATTAGAACTTGTTCTAAATCTTTACTTAGGCACCAGCCTCCCTAACAACAGGACAGGTTAGCTACTGTTACTAAATGTATTCACACTGAAATATAGTTCCCTATGGTTCTGATGTATGTGCACATAATACACATATAAACTGAAAAAAAAATGTGCAGGCTTTTAAAAAACATTTTGATTAGGTAACTGGGTATTGATTCAACTAGTATGATTGACAACTGTCATTATCACTAAACAATCAGAGACAAGGTGAACCTTTAATTACAATGCCCCACCTCCTAAACTGCCAATCAAATTGACCACATTACCTATCAACCTCAGTCTTACATAATTATACAGACCACTCAGTATAATTCTTAATACACAAGTATTTGACCTCATAATTGAATACACAAATGTGTATATTAGATGTTTGATATTTATAAGGATGATAGATTTATTTATTGCCAATTACTTTTGATCTACATTTATTTTACATAAAGTGATTCTGTAAATTATATCTGAAAGATAAATGATTAATGGATTAACAAGATCTTAAAAAAATGAAATATGAATATAAATATGAATAAATAAAAGGTATACAAGTAAGGCCTATAATTTACATGATAAATTTCCAATAATCATCTGTAATTAATCAACAATTAAATTAGTACACTTTTTTTATTAGGAATTGGCTTGAAACAGTTTAAAAATTTTAAACTTTTAATTATAACAAACCATTGTTTATTAGTTTATTTCACATCAATCATGATGTCAATTTTTGTCATTTGAAATTTTATTAGAAGTGAATATATATTTTTGCAATCAAGAAAGAATCCACATTTTAATAAGATAAGTTTTTTAATTGGTTTACGTTGAAAAAGTACATTTTCAATGCCCTGTGTTGAAAAATACTTTAAAAATTGATCAAAAGGCACTCTAAAACTTTTAATCTTCAATGCCCTATAACCTCTGTTTCAACTTACAAAATTCCCCATGACAACATTTTTCATTTTTTGTTGTTGACACTTTAAAGTTTTAAGCAGTTGGTCCAGATTTATGTCTTACAAGGATAGTTGGTAACATTTACTAGAAGAATTTTTGCATTTTTTTGTGTTTTTGAAACATGTTCAGAACCGGCAACATAATTTCGATAAGATATAAACTGCAGTTTAAATAAAATTGTGCAAATTAAGAGACCCATATTATTTAATTTGAGCTCATACTGGAAAAGCAAGTTTCCTTCTAAAGACCTGCTGTAAATGCAATTTTCAGCAATAGTGCTTTATAAATGTTCATTTTTCCCCACCATACCTTAATATGAAATAATTCAAACTACTCTTCTAATCTTTCCATGAGTGATTTCCATCACTTTGATTTTAATTGAATTGTTATGATATATTATATTTTCTTTACCTTTTTGACATACAAAAAAACTTTTTAGTGCTAAATATTTAGTTGGCGATGGAGCAAATGACACAGAAATTAACAGCTATAGGTCACTGTATGATCTTCAACAATGAGCAAAGCCCATACTGCATATATAGTCAGCTATAAAAGGCCCCTAAATCACAAATGTAAATCTATTCAAACAAGAAAACTAACAACCTAATTAATGTTCAAAATAGTTGCTCTTTATCTTTTATCGGTAATTTGTACATTTTTCCTTTGATGTGTACTCGCTGATAATGTCAGTATCAGTGGACTGGCCGTGATATAAAAATTATTGGGTTAGTACGCAAATGACATGCGCGAATGCAACGCGTAAGGATCTACTTTCCACTTTCATTCACAAAATTGCACGTGATTTTTATCGCAGAAATGCACGAGATTTTTGGCGAATGAAACACTTGACATTGATTATAACTTTCACAAAGTTAGTTAAGCCTTTTTTGTTGTGAAAATGTGAACAGAAAATGCATGAAAGACTTTAAAAAAAAGCGTTATCTATAATTGATATATGAAGTACAACTAACACATCGTCCATGGTGTTCCAATCCAAGTTTTTATTCATACAATACCAATATGCATAGCCTGGTGCCGTTCCAAGTAGTTTGTTTTTTCTGTTTCTTGAGAAGTATTTGTTTTACCTGTTCAGTCACTATAAAGTGTTACGATTCATATTTAAACGCAACACATAAATAGTGACCAAAAAGGTACTGCTATCACATCAGACTGAGAAGCTAGAAAAAAATGAAATTTACGAATTTTCGACATTTTTGTGGGACCATCATATACAATTTTAAAAGATGTGGTTTCATTGTCAATTTAAAGACAGATATTCATAGAACAAAGAACAAAAAAGTGAACTTATTCATATGCGGATCTAGGATGAATTTTGAAAAGGGGGTAACCGGGGCACCATCTATTAAAATGTTTGAAATAATTATGAAGTAGACAAGAAATGAGCTTGTTTAGATAATTTACAAATTACAGTCAGCTTTAAGTAAAATATAATTATAACTTGACGTCGTTGAACTTAAAAATGATGATCGATGAAAAATCTGCTGATTCATATCGTATCATTCTAATGTTCTGACTTACTATGCTCGAGGGGGGATAGGACCTTAATCGGGACTCCGGGATCGGGTGTCTTTAAGCTTGTGATTTCGGGATATCGGGATTTACTTTATTTAAATGACAGGAGTTTGAAATCCTATCAATAAGGGGTTAAAAATATACCAACGTCGACTATCACAGTAGAGCTTCTCTCGAAGAGCTCTCTTCTCTTGATTTTAATTCGGGACCTCGTGATTTCGTGTTTTTAAACCCGGGATTTCGGGATCAGGACCCTCCTACCCCCCCCCCCCCCCCCCCCCCCCCCTCTATGGTGGTGCTTTGTGAAAAATAAAGAAATCTGACTTACCGGAATGCTACCATTATATTTGCCATTGTTAGAGTCATGTCCAAAGCAGAATATTAAAGAAACACATGCAATAATTCCTTTTCAATACTTTGTGCAAGAGAACGCCATGTTTACTGCACTGTGACACAATTTCAAATGACGTAATGCAGCCTGTGACGTCAAGTGTGATTCGCCTTGATTCGACGCGAAAAAGAAGTTCGTTTGTTATTTTCTCTATTATTGTAGTAATTTTTATTTTTTTTAAATTACCGATAAACAGAATAAAGGACTTTTTGTTTTTGATACTGACTTTATCACAGAAAATATCAGGCTCGCCCTTCAGGCTCACCTGATATTTTACTGTGATAAAGTCAGTATCAAAAACAAAAAGTCCTTTATTCTATATTTATCATGCATTGAAATCAGCCTATATTTAAAATGTTTTGTGTTGCAGAAGACAATAGACCACTTCAAAAAAGTTTATCGTAAAGACCTATCACGGTCAGATAAATTTGAGTTTTTAAACCTCTGGTACGTTGCCATTGTCCTCAATGATATCTTCACCATTGTTGGAAGTTCATTCAAGATACAGATTGAGAATAAGGTAACATTTATTTATCATTGAGAATAAGGTATATTTATTTATCATTGAGAATAAGGTACATTTATTTATCATTGAGAATAAGGTACATTTATTTATCATTGAGAATAAGGTACATTTATTTATCATTGAAGATTACAGAGAAGATGTTTCCTTAGGGAAATTGATTTTCCTGAATAATCTGTATAAAATAGATTTCTCTTTTTCATTCTCAACATTTCTTTGACAAAAGACTGTAACTGTGAAGTTTACAAACAGAATCATACAATGTATTGCCATCAGTATAAATACTAAATATTGGAATTATTTCTTTGTGTGAAATTCTTTAGTTTTTAAATTCATAATATCAATTCAATTTTAGCATATTTGAAAATTTCTTCATTGCTATGAGTATGAGTGAAATATTTTCCACTGGACATTAAAGAAACATTAAGTCACAATTTGTTCACATCCAGAACTAGCTATGTAAATGCGCCTTATTTTTGGTTAGGAATTATTTGATGAGGATTATGATGTGGTGAGTTGACAAATTCCTGCCTCCAGCACCCATCCCCACAAAAACCATGGAATTCAGTAATGGCATCTATTGTGCAAAGGAGTAGGCCCAATAAGGCCCAAAATTGACCCCTGTTACCAGCCAAAATTATTTTAAATTAGGATTTATTGACCAAAATTATAATGAATTATGGCTAGGTAGAAAATTTACATTTAAATAGGCTTTCCTTGATGACACACATTTTGATTTTTAGAAAAATTCAAATAAAACATGTCAATCTCCATTGATTATTTTTTTTTGACTGGTAATGAAGAATACATGCACTGAGAAGCAAGATCTTTTAAAACTACATTTTATTATAACATTTAACATATCTGACTTTATAATTTAGTTTGTCAAAGTATATTCTCTATGTGCAATAATGTGTTATAGGCTTAAATTGAAATCTAGATGATTTTGTAAAATTTCACTTAAATCTCTAATTTTGGTTCAATCTAATTGTAATTGTTAACACTTTTAAAGAAAATATATTTCTCTTATTTATGTGTCTGCTCATCAACTTGAAACAATTTTTATCGAACAATGGACTGACTTAATGTTCTCTGCCAAATAGGACCTTTATAGATTGATTTAATTGCTTGCCTCATCATGTGCTTAGCACAATCTCCTCCAGACACTGATCACAGTTGTTCACTCATCATAGACTTTTTAAATTCCTAGTGAACCAATATCACACAATTTCAGCCTGCGCTTGTAACCATTGTTTTGGTAAATTAAGTTTTATCTCCTTCAGTATTGATTGGTTTTTCAATTCTTGAGTATTCAAAGTCATTTATGTCAATAAAATAGCAAACACACAATACAGAATAAACTAAGACCTTTAAAGGTCACCTACCTCATTTTCATGGTTCATTGATCCTGAACATCCATTTAACTGTAAACCCAGTTATCTTTGTGGAATCTTTACTTCAGACTTAGCCTTTTCTATCACACTTCGTAGTGATCTGATTTAATGATTTGAAAATTTCCTTGATGTAATTGAATAATGGAGATCCAAATTTAACATATTTATTAAGGACAATTTTTATTCACATGATTTTTCTATGAGCAAAAGTTGTGACAATTAAATTACTCGCTAAAATAAATTGGTTTACAGTATTCAAAAAAGGAAAATAATAAATTGGATCAATGAATAGTGTAAGAAATAAACAATGAAATATTCATCTACATACAGATGCATTAAAGGATTGGTCACTGATAGATTGCAAAAGCCTGACTAACTCTTGCTTTCTGTTTATTTTCTTTAAGTTATTGGTAAGTAGAGAAAGCATGAAAGTTAAAAGGTAGAAATGCTAAACAAGCACTGGTGGGCTTTTATAAAATAAGGCATGATTGAATATAACAAAATAAATATGGAATAATTACCAAAAATGTGGATTGTTGCCATTATCAGGATCTGTTTATGTATAATATTTAGTGTTAACAATGCCTCTGGTAAAGAACCCTTACCATGCTGTGACCATCATATGATGGGCCTACCCAAACCACCATTATTTAGCTCCAATGGCTCTCCATACTTTTTAATACTTATTTAGAAATGTATGCATGTTTGGTCTTCCTGAAGCTATATATACTGTCATGTTCCTCATGTTTAAGTTGCATTTTGAGCTCAAGTACGAACTAGGAAGATTGAAATCAGATAAAACTGGTTTCTCTGTAGGGTGGGCCTCCCTTTGGTGTCCTAAACAGGAAGTTGAGAGACTTTAAAAAATAGTGCAAACCTACAAGCATATAACTACTGATAGTACTTATTATTGAAATACTCATAGGAAATTATTGATTTTGGTTTCAGTTCCAGTTGAAGTAAAAAATCATGAAATTCCATATTTTTTGGCCAAATGACCTACAATAGACTGCTGTACCCATATCAGTATCACTTCAACCTAAGAACTGTTGGGGTTAATTTGTTTACTGGGGTCTACTCTACATACAGACTATAACTGGATACCTATATCAGCATCCAACGTTCCTTGGGGTCAAGAAATACAAAATTGACTCTTTTTGCACCTGATGACCAATTTTTTATGGATGTTTGGGTTGGTGTCTCAATTAGATATACCGGTACCCTACATCTATTTTTTTTCACAATAAGATTATGTAGCCATGAGAGTTGAAATACTGATACAGACTGTTTTGTCTTACATTCAAACTAAATGAAAAGTCATTATGAGGTATTGTTAACACTAACTCATCGTTTTGAAGTATGTTTTGCATTGGGTTTGGAATTTTTTTCAGCATTGCATGTTTTAATTGAACTATGCTAGTCTTTTAGGAATAGATTATAAGATCAAGACTTAGTTAGATGAGGTAAAGAATTTTAAAAGAGAGACGAAATATATCAAAGGGATATTTAAACTCATAAGTCACACAATAAACTGACATGGCCATGGGAGCAGTGTTAATTTCATCACATGTTCTTGTATAACAAATAAAGTTCTCACAAGTTAAAGTTGTAATGTATGGTGGTACACTGTTGTTTTGTAGATCTTTCATAAAACAAATATTCATGAAGTATAATCCACATTGGTTTAAAAACTAACTTGTGACAGACTAAATTTTGACAATTTTTTTATTGAATGTTTATTTATCTTCAGAATGCACAGAGTACCTCAGAGAATTATGATAACTGTAGTTTGTTTCTGGGAACTGGTAGTATACTTGTATGGTTAGGAGTCCTGAGATATCTGGGATTCTTCAAAACATTTAATGTAAGTTATCAGTGGATAGGAGGTCATCAGATATCATGATAACTGTAGCTTGTTTCTGGGAACTGGTAGTATACTGGTATGGTTAGGGGTCCTTAGATATCTGGGATTCTTCAAAACATTTAATGTAAGTTATCAGTAGATAGAGGGTCATCAGATATCATGATAACTGTAGCTTGTTTCTGGGAACTGGTAGTATACTGGTATGGTTAGGGGTCCTTAGATATCTGTGATTCTTCAAAACATTTAATGTAAGTTATTTATAGATATGGGACAGTCAGGTATCTAGGATTCTTCAAAATGTTTGATGTAAGTTATCAGTATTTATGGGTCAGTCAGAAACCCAGGATGTTTAAAACATGAAGGGCTTAACAGAATGAACATAACTATGTGTAAGAATATATTAAGGAAATAAGATAGATTTGTGTGTTTAGGAATTAGTTGTTCTTAGTTACATATTATCGTGTGATAAATGCATTTATATATTGTTACATTTATTATATTTTTATTTAATTCCTTTATAGATTCTCAGTATTGTTTTAAAGAAAGCATTTCCAAATATGATGAGATTTCTGGTTGGAGCTTTGATGTTGTATGTAGGTTTCATGTTTTGTGGATGGGTTGTACTTGGACCATACCACATAAAAGTAAGTAGGATATATGAATTAGTTTACTTGGACCATACCACATAAAAGTAAGTTAGGATATGTGGATGGGTTGTACTTGGACCATACAACATAAAGGTAAGTTATGATATGTGAATGGGTTGTACATGGACCATACCATATAAAGATAAGTTAAGATATGGATGGGTTGTACTTGGACCATACCACATAAAGGTAAGTTAGGATATATGAATTAGTTTACTTGGACCATACCACATAAAGGTAAGTTAGGATATATGAATGAGTTTACTTGGACCATACCATATAAAGGTAAGTTAGAATATATGAATTAGTTTACTTGGACCATACCACATAAAAGTAAGTTAGGATATGTGGATGGGTTGTACTTGGACCATACAACATAAAGGTAAGTTATGATATGTGAATGGGTTGTACATGGACCATACCATATAAAGATAAGTTAAGATATGGATGGGTTGTACTTGGACCATACCACATAAAGGTAAGTTAGGATATATGAATTAGTTTACTTGGACCATACCACATAAAGGTAAGTTAGGATATATGGATGGGTTGTACTTGGACTATACCACATAAAGGTAAGTTAGGTTTTATGGATGGGTGTACTTGGACCATACCACATAAAGGTAAGTTAGGTTATATGGATAGGTTGTACTTGGACTATACCACATAAAGGTAAGTTAGGTTATATGGATGGGTGTTCTTGGACCATACCACATAAAGGTAAGTTAGGTTATATGGATAGGTTGTACTTGGACTATACCACATAAAGGTAAGTTAGGTTATATGGATGGGTTGTACTTGGACTATACCACATAAAGGTAAGTTAGGTTATATGGATGGGTGTACTTGGACCATACCACATAAAGGTAAGTTAGGTTATATGGATATGTTGTACTTGGACTATACCACATAAAGGTAAGTTAGGATATATGGATGGGTGTACTTGGACCATACCACATAAAGGTGTCGAGATTACCGCGGGATTACGACGTTCCTAAGTTTGTAGATCTTTGTACATTACCATTGGCGACGTTGGCGACTTCAGTGACGTCGCCGTGGGCTCTTTGAGTTGTTATTAAAAGTTATGGCTGAACAGACGTATTTGTTATATTAGCGAAAATATCATACTTTTAACCTCCACATTTATGGTACCGTGACCAATGGATTTAAGCAAGCTCAAATCGATAAGATCCGGGAACAGAAGTGCTGTTACAAAACTTATTCGGAAGATAGATGCAGCGAAGCAAGATACAGATTTCGATCCAGAAGAGTTAACCGCAACATTTGAAAACCTTCTCCAGAAGCAAAAGATACTGAACAACTTGAACGAGCAGATACTCAACCTAGCGGAAGCAGAAGATATTGAAAGTGAAATTCTAGATTCAGATGAGTATTGTATTACGTTAGAAACCAAAATCAGACACATAAGAAATTTTGTTCAAGATACTCATACCACATCAAAGACACGTCAGAGTGAAACTTCATCCCAGATATTAAATGTTGACTCTCAACCGTTCGTCTCAGCAAACCTGACAGAAAACTCGTGCACGCAGTCGTCACAAAATCCATTCTCTCAAGCTAGTAACACAGTGAGTACTAATATAAATTCGTATACATCCGCAAGCAGTCAGAATCACTACTTACCCAAACTCTCACTTCCGATATTCACAGGGAATATATTGGAGTGGCAAACTTTCTGGGATTCGTATGAATGCGCCATACATTTAAACCCTTCATTGACTGATGTCCAGAAATTTAATTACCTCAAAGCCCAATTACAGAATGAGGCATTACGCACCATAGCAGGTTTTGCGCTCACTAATGCAAACTATGCGGACGCCATTATTTTATTGAAGGAAAGATTCGGACAAACACACAAAATCACGCAAGCATACATTCAAGCATTATTAGAAATTCCATCACCACAAAACCATCTTATTAGTTTGAGACAATTCTATGATCAAATGGAAACTTACGTCAGAGGGCTAGAATCTTTGGGCCAGTCACAAGACTCGTATGGAACATTACTTGTACCAATTATTTTGAAAAAATTACCGGGAGAAATTAAAAAAAAACCTTGCCCGTGAACATGGAACAGAAAACTGGTCATTATGAGACCTACGGAAAAGTATTTGCAATGAAATAAACATAATTGATGCGGGACAAGACACTGAAACTTCTTACAATTTACCAAGTACATCATCTTTCTTTACCGGAACTAAATCAACAAAACCCCGCCAAAACCAAGCTCTAAATACAAGAAATATACGCCAGAATTTAGACACTAAACCTTGTGTATTCTGCCGTGATGTACACGCACCAGTGCATTGCGCAGACATATCGGATCCAGCAGCACGCATGAACATTGTAAAACGTGAGAAATTGTGTTTCAACTGCCTTGGAACACATCGTATACATGAATGTAAGTCAAAACACTTATGCCAAAATTGCAACAAAAGACATCACACAAGTCTGTGTACTGTACGCCAATTTAACAACAAGAATCACGATAATGACAGAAATAGACAAAGCGTGCAAAATACAAATTACAGCCAACAGCATATGAATTTTCATGGTAACAATGGACAAGCTAATCAGACATCTGTACATTTGGTAAATGACATGAATCAGAAGGAAGAGGACACGTCAATTTTATACTCATCGTCAGTCGAGGTACGTACAAATGTTCTTTTAAAAACTGCAGTAGCACCCGTATGGTCAGACAACTCATGTAGAGACACCCATATACTTTTTGACGAGGGAGCACAGAGATCATTTGTGACCGAAGATTTAGCCAGAAAACTTAATTTACATTCAGAGGGAACTGAAATTCTACAGTTATCATCATTTGGAGATAGAAACAAAACCGTAAGACATTTAGATAAATCGACAGTGTTCGTAGAAACAGATGCAGGACAGAAAATACCGATACACGTTCTAATTGTACCAATGATTGCCGTACCTTTGCAGAACAATATTCGCCACATCAACAGAGGACTGAATTATTTACGGGGACTTAAGTTAGCACATCCGGTAACACAGGAAGAGTCTTTCGAAATATCGTTGTTGATCGGAGCTGACTACTACTGGGACTTAGTCGAGGATGAAGTCATACGGGGAATGGTCCAACCGCCGTGAGGTCAAAGTTAGGTTTTTTACTTTCCGGTCCAGTAAGCGACAAGAGGGATAACTCATTGATGGATACTAGCATTTTTAATATTCTTATTTCTCATAAAACGGAAGAGCATGATATAGAAACATTTTGGAGATTGGAATCGATTGGTATTAACTCAAAGGAAATAGACGAAAACGATACGGATTTTTTGGAAACATATCAAGACACCTGATTGAACTCAGAGGTAATAAATACTTTGCAAAGTTGCCATGGAAACAGGAACATGACGAACTACCATCAAATTATACAGTCACAAGAAGAAGAACAGAGAACGTTATTAAGAAACTTAGTCAAGATCCTAAACTACTAAAGAAGTATGGAGATATAATCGCCGAACAGGAACGCAGAGGATTTGTTGAGACAGTAGATGAAAAAGAACAAAAAGGCGGGAAAATTCATTACATTCCACACCACCCTATACACAAGGAATCTAGCACAACTCCTATACGAATAGTATACGACTGCAGTTGTCGTCAATCACCAAGTCATCCAAGTCTAAATGATTGTCTGATGGACACACCACCAAAATTAAATGATTTGACAAAACTCCTAGTACAGTTTAGAGCCAACCAGTTTGCTACATGTACTGATATTGAGAAAGCTTTCTTACATGTTGGATTGAGCGAAGAAGATAGAGATGTTACCCAATTTTTATGGCTTAGTGACCCTACAAATCCAGGAAGTCAGCTGAAAACGTACAGGTTCAAAGCAGTGTTATTTGGAGCGACGTCTTCGCCCTTTATACTCAACGCCACAATACAGAAACATTTGAAACAATTCGGAAACAGTGAAACAGCTAAAATTCTAGAAAGAGATATTTACGTTGATAACATATTGTCTAGTATGAACAAAGAGGAAGATTTACTTACGTATTTCAAAGAAGCAAGAAGCTTGATGGCTGGAGCTGGATTCAACTTGAGATCATGGAGTTCAAACAGTGCTAAATTACTAGAATTAGCTAAAGAAGAAAACGTCCTAGATACGGATAAGTATACCAAAATACTTGGAATGTTGTGGAACAGTCGTAGCGACGAGATTTTTTACCCTAAGCGTGATATTCCTACACCAGAACTACTTCAACATGTTACTAAACGAGAAGTTTTGAAATATTCTTCAAAGATTTATGATCCACTCGGCTTACTTAGTCCGGTTACAATTAGAGCGAAAATCCTGATACAAGAGTTATGGAAATGTGGATTAGATTGGGAAGAACTTATACCAGATAATTTAAAGACTACGTGGATAAATTTGACCAAAGATTTGGAAAAGGCAATACAATTCACTATGCCTCGATATTATTTTAGCAAGCCATCAGCATCAACAGAATTAGTACTTCATGTATTTACAGATGCAAGTCCAAAGGCGTACGGCGCAGCAGCTTATTTGAGTAACGAAAACGAAACAACTTTAGTAATGGCGAAAACCAGAGTAGCACCAGTCAAATGTTTAACCCTCCCACAACTTGAACTTATGGCAGCAATCATCGGCGCAAGACTAGCTGCACATCTTCATTCAACACTTAATTATCCAAAAATTGTATTTTGGTCAGATAGCAGCTTTGTTCTTCATTGGCTAACACATACAAAGACTTTGAAACGTTTTATAGCTAATCGAGTAAAGGAAATAACGGAATTGACGCATCCATACAAATGGCGGTATTGCCCTACTGATAACAACCCGGCAGATCTTCTTACAAGAGGACTTACAATTGAACAATTTGACCAGAGTATACTTTGGCGGAAAGGACCACATTGGTTAACAGATAGTACAAAATGGCCAGAACTAAACAGCGCAAAAAACACCGTTTTGACGTCACTGGTAGATGACAGAGAAAAGGAAGAGGAATTGGACAACTTGGATATGACACACCAAAAAAGTCTAGGCAGTATAACAAACATATTGGATATTTCGAACTATGGATCTTACATGAAATTATTACGTATTACCGCCTATGTCATCCGTTTTATCCGCAACTGTAGACGGGATAGGATTTCCAGAAAAAGCGGACCACTGGAGGTCAATGAAATTCAAACAGCAGTAAATACTTGGATTCTAGATTGTCAAGAGTCTACGTATACAGATGAAATGTCATATCTGAGAGGAGCACAACACAGAAACACAAATAAAGTACACAGAGTCCGACAATTGGGACTTTTCTTAGACGAATCCGGACTCATCAGATGTAACGGTAGAATACACAATGCACCAATTCCAGAATCAGCAAAATTTCCGTACCTTATACCGGCAAATCATCCGTTAACTAGACTAATTGTATTGGACGCACATGAACAATTACTTCATAGTGGAATGAATGCTACAGTCACCTATATTAGACAAACGTTTTGGATACCAACTATTCGACAGTATGCAAAGAAATTACTCCGCAAATGCGTTATTTGCCGCAAAGTGAATGGAAAATCGTACGTTGCACCAGACCCACCACCTTTACCAAAAATCAGATTACAGGAAGCACCCCCCTTTACAGTCACTGGAGTGGACTTTACAGGAGCATTACTTGTTAGAGACGAAAATAGAATTTTAACAAAAGCATATATATGCCTGTTTACCTGCGCTTCTACAAGAGCCGTTCATCTAGAGGTGGTACCGAACCTAACCGAACATTCATTTGTTCAAGCTTTTAGGCGTTTCGTAAACCGCAAATCAATACCTAAGACACTTATATCAGATAATGCAACTACTTTCATTGCAGGAGCAGAGGAACTAAAAAGATTATGTGAATCGGCAACACTAAAAGAAACGTCTATACGAGGAATAGAATGGAAGTTCATACCAAAACGCGCACCTTGGTATGGTGGATTCTGGGAGAGACTTATTGCGCTAACAAAGACAAGCTTGAAAAAGACACTTGGACGAACTCAAGTTAGTATGGAAACTCTACAGACTGTCGTGACAGAAATAGAAAGAATTTTAAATGACAGGCCACTTACATATTTTTCATCAGATATCAGAGATTGCGAGACGTTAACCCCCGCTCATCTTTTGTATGGTAGAAGAATATCAACGCTGCCATATCCGCAAATAGACATAGAGGAAATCAACGATCCAACCTATATGAATCATAAAGAACTCAACAAATGTGCACACAGACAAACTTTATTAATACAACACTTCTGGACCAGATGGAAGTCCGAATACTTAACTTCATTGCGTGAATTTCACAAAACTTTAGGAAAAAACGAACAATCTATTCAAATTGGGGACATAGTTCAAATACACAATGAATCGCCCAGAGTTAATTGGAAACTAGGTATAGTAAATGAACTTATTAGAGGCAATGATGGACATGTACGAGCAGCACGAATACAGACAAGCAATAGTGAGACATCCCGACCGATCGTTAAACTATTTCCGTTGGAGGTATCGGGGACACATTCGGATGCTACAAGCGATCACACTGACGAGCAACACGAAGACACAACGCAAATAAGTACTAGACCGAAACGAAATGCGAGCATCAAGGCCCGGGAGAGGATACGAAAGTGGACAACCAATGTAGACGAAAATGATGAAGAAGATTACCAATTTTCAAAAGGACTTTCAAAGTTAATTCAAATTTTTCATTCATGTGAACAAAAACTTAGTTAATTCAATTCAGTTCATTCATGGAGATAGAGACTTTTTTAATTTGATTTATTTACAAATTTGGACAGTTAATGTAAAATTTAAGATAATTTGCACTTTTTGCGGCCCCCAGTATGTCGAGATTACCGCGGGATTACGACGTTCCTAAGTTTGTAGATCTTTGTACATTACCATTGGCGACGTTGGCGACTTCAGTGACGTCGCCGTGGGCTCTTTGAGTTGTTATTAAAAGTTATGGCTGAACAGACGTATTTGTTATATTAGCGAAAATATCATACTTTTAACCTCCACAAAAGGTAAGTTAGGTTATATGGATAGGTTGTACTTGGACTATACCACATAAAGGTAAGACTAAGTTAGGATATATGGATGGGTTGTACTTGGACTATACCACATAAAGGTAAGTTAGGTTATATGGATGGGTTGTACTTGGACTATACCACATAAAGGTAAGACTAAGTTAGGATATATGGATGGGTTGTACTTGGACTATACCACATAAAGGTAAGTTAGGATATATGGATGGGTTGTACTTGGACTATACCACATAAAGGTAAGTTAGGTTATATGGATGGGTTGTACTTGGACTATACCACATAAAGGTAAGTTAGGTTATATGGATGGGTTGTACTTGGACTATACCACATAAAGGTAAGTTAGGATATATGGATGGGTGTACTTGGACTGTACCACATAAAGGTAAGTTAGGTTATATGGATGGGTTGTACTTGGACTATACCACATAAAGGTGTTAGGTTATATGGATGGGTTGTACTTGGACTGTACCACATAAAGGTAAGTTAGGTTATATGGATGGGTGTACTTGGACTGTACCACATAAAGGTAAGTTAGGTTATATGGATGGGTGTACTTGGACTGTACCACATAAAGGTAAGTTAGGTTATATGGATGGGTTGTACTTGGACTGTACCACATAAAGGTAAGTTAGGTTATATGGATGGGTGTGCTTGGACTGTACCACATAAAGGTAAGTTAGGATATATGGATGGTTGTACTTGGACTGTACCACATAAAGGTAAGTTAGGTTATATGGATGGGTTGTACTTGGACTGTACCACATAAAGGTAAGTTAGGTTATATGGATGGGTTGTACTTGGACTGTACCACATAAAGGTAAGTTAGGTTATATGGATGGGTGTACTTGGACTGTACCACATAAAGGTAAGTTAGGTTATATAAAGGTAAGTTAGGTTATATAAAGGTAAGTTAGGTTATATGGATGGGTGTACTTGGACTGTACCACATAAAGGTAAGTTAGGATATATGGATGGTTGTACTTGGACTGTACCACATAAAGGTAAGTTAGGTTATATGGATGGGTGTACTTGGACTGTACCACATAAAGGTAAGTTAGGATATATGGATGGTTGTACTTGGACTGTACCACATAAAGGTAAGTTAGGTTATATGGATGGGTTGTACTTGGACTGTACCACATAAAGGTAAGTTAGGTTATATGGATGGGTGTACTTGGACTGTACCACATAAAGGTAAGTTAGGATATATGGATGGTTGTACTTGGACTGTACCACATAAAGGTAAGTTAGGTTATATGGATGGGTTGTACTTGGACTGTACCACATAAAGGTAAGTTAGGTTATATGGATGGTTGTACTTGGACTGTACCACATAAAGGTAAGTTAGGTTATATGGATGGGTGTACTTGGACTGTACCACATAAAGGTAAGTTAGGATATATGAATGGTTGTACTTGGACTGTACCACATAAAGGTAAGTTAGGTTATATGGATGGGTGTACTTGGACTGTACCACATAAAGGTAAGTTAGGATATATGGATGGTTGTACTTGGACTGTACCACATAAAGGTAAGTTAGGTTATATGGATGGGTTGTACTTGGACTGTACCACATAAAGGTAAGTTAGGTTATATGGATGGGTTGTACTTGGACTGTACCACATAAAGGTAAGTTAGGTTATATGGATGGGTGTACTTGGACTGTACCACATAAAGGTAAGTTAGGTTATATGGATGGGTTGTACTTGGACTGTACCACATAAAGGTAAGTTAGGTTATATGGATGGGTTGTACTTGGACTGTACCACATAAAGGTAAGTTAGGTTATATGGATGGGTTGTACTTGGACTGTACCACATAAAGGTAAGTTAGGTTATATGGATGGGTGTACTTGGACTGTACCACATAAAGGTAAGTTAGGTTATATGGATGGGTTGTACTTGGACTATACCACATTAAAGGTAAGTTAGGTTATATGGATGGGTGTACTTGGACTGTACCACATAAAGGTAAGTTAGGTTATATGGATGGGTGTACTTGGACTGTACTTCATAATTGTGGGTATTGTTTTCGTGGATATGTTTTATTTGGACTGGACTTATTAAAAGGGATTTGATTTGATCATTTATTATTGTCTGTTTGCTAAGATTTTACTGGCAAAATTTAATTTATATAAATGATGAGAAATATTTAATATATCATAAAGCTAGATTCTGCAATGTTTGACGGTAAGAATGAACTATGAGAAATCTACACTGCTGCTGCAGTAGGGTTGGTTGTAAATTTGATCACATGAACTCAAAACATTAGTACACATGTTCATTAGGAGGTAAACTTTTAATTGTTATGCCAAATCTTTATTTGCTGACCTTGATTTCACATTTAACATGGACATATGATAGTGTGAGTCCTACAGACACATATTTTTTTCAAATTCTTCTTTTTAAATAAATTTTTACAACACATTAATTTGGTAAATTTATGTAGTATTTTGTAAAATCATGAACCAAAGAATGTTTCTCTGTTCATTCCTTCTATATGAGTGTTTAATTAAAAAATATTTTACATTTATGATATTTATTTGATATCTTTTTTTCTTTTTTCAGTTCCGTCATCTGAGTACATCATCCGAGTGTTTATATTCATTAATCAATGGAGATGATATGTTTGTGACATTTTCGGCCACAATGACAAAGAACATGGTGGTGTGGTATTTCAGTCGGATCTACCTGTATATATTTATCTCACTGTTTATTTATTGTGTTTTGAATTTGTTTATTGCTGTTATTCTGGATACATATGAAACTATAAAGGTAATTATTGAGGATATATACTGTAAATTCAGAAATTATTGCGATGTTTTTAATATTGGGAAAAATAAGTTGTAGACACAATATTTAAAACTGGCATTTTGAAATGTTTTATATGAACTGAACAGGATTTCCCTGAAAATCGTAAAAATTAAAATCGCTTTTAAGACTTTAAAAAAAAAAATCTCAATATTAGATGCAAGCAATAATTTCTGAATTTACAGTATATAGGGGTGAATGTTTGACAGATATCTATTTTTTCAGTTTGGTTATTTTTAAGTATAGATATTTCTTTGTACAATTGTAACCTCCAATTTCGACTCTTACATTGAAGTCTATGTCTGCCACTGTCTGAAAGATGTATTATGCTTAGACTAATCTTATTCCTACTAGAACAAATTGATATTACATGGGTACTTAGGAATCTCAAACATTTGGAGATCTGCCAAATTTATATCTCCTAATTTTGATGCATGAGCATATGATACAGTAACAAGGGAGGTAACTACATTGCTAACATAAACTGTTATTTCTGTAACATATCAGGAAAAGATGCATTTTTCAACTGCTTTTTTAATGATTTTAACTGATTTAACTTGAAAATGAGTACTGTAAATTCAGAAACTATTGCGTGCATTTATTTTTTACGATATTGAGAAAAATCCTATTCAAGTCATATAAAAAATTTCAAATTGTGAGTTTAAGTTAATGCGATTATAACCCTGTCACAATTCTGGCCATAATTTCTGAATTTACAGTACATGGACCCCTCTTTTTTAAATGGCATTAGATTTGATTACGTTTGATGATTATGTGTACCAATTTTTATGAAAAAGTCAACATTGAAATTGAAGATTTTTGAAGATGTTGTATGTAGGTTTCATGTTTTGTGGATGGGTTGTACTTGAACCATATATGATCTATCATGATAAAACTTGATTGCTGCATTTATTAAATATAATAAAGTTACACCACAAGTTAAATTGTTTGAATGTCCAAAGTTCATGGTCCAATAATCACTGACCCAGAAACCCAATACAGATATATTATTTAAGAAGATCAATACATTTGTTATACTACATATCACATATTTAAAGACAATGATGTTATAATGATTGTCTATTTGTAGGAGTATTATGAGTGTGGCTTTCCCAAGAGTGATCTCTCAGAGTTTATATGTAAATGTAATGACCCCCCAACGTCAGCTTTATACAGGGGTGAAGACACTGGGTGTGGTCTGTGGTCTTGTTTATGTTGTTGTAAAAGGTAAGATCAGGACTTCCATCTGACCTCGAGTCAACAATCCTTATGTGCCTCAAAATGAGCTAATGCTCTATGTTGAAGACCGTACCTTGACCTATAAAGGTTTACTTTTATATATTGTGACTAAGATGGAGAGTTGTCTCAATGGCAATCATACAACAACTTCATATATCTAACACAACTTTAAAGTACCATAAAAAAGACTATGCAACATGGTGCTTAAGTTTAAAATAACATTTTGAGCTTAACAGTTTTTGAAGTGCATAAGACCATACATTAAAGATGTTTAAACTATTGAACTATAACAAGTTTTTAAAGAACTTTTAAATTTCTAGAGAATTTGTGTAAAAATAATATTTTTTTCCTTATTGACACTACATCTAAAGGGGTTTTCAGTGTCCTCAAAATTACAGGAAAATAAATCCCATTTCAAACCACAAAATTCTACCACATTTGAAAATGATTTAGCTTCAACACAAGCCATCATATGTATCAAAGTTTGTGATATGGGTAGAGGAATTGTAGCAAATGCTACTTCTACTGCCTACCAGAATTCAATTGACACTGCATATTAACCCAATTACTATGAACACTCAAATCCTGATCCCCATACCTTTCCCCCTAAAACTCCCTATCTTGAGCCTAAAAATATTTCTTATAATACGCCAGACTCAGACCATTAGTACTAACAAAATGAGAAACAAAATTACAAATGATCCATATTAAAATACAAACTTGTAATTCATGATTGTTGGTTGCTTAACGTCCAGTGGCAAATATTTCATGCATATTCAGGACGAGAACAAGTTCACAATAAATACAATAGGTAGGTTGATACAATAGAGACCATCTGGGATGATGATCAGGGAAATTTGGACTGCCACTGGAAAATGAGGGTATATCGGATAGGGACAGAAATTTTGCCTTCCAACAGGCCACCTAAGGACCCCTCAAAGAGTTGTTGCAATGGTTCTTCACGTGCAAACTGGTAAAGAAGTTGCCATAAAAACAGCTTTGATAATTTTGACTGCCATACAAGTGAGAAGTTTAGCTAGCTATAAACCAGATTTATAAGAAAGGCCTGTACCAATTCAGGAATACGAGTTGTTTTCCATTCGTTTTATGTGTTTAATCTTTTGATTTTGCCTTTTGATAAGGGACTTTCTGTTGAGAATTTTTGGTATTTTTATTTTTTTCCTTTTTGTATTATGTATTTTTTTTCATTTCCAGAAATGCAGATCAACCAGGAGAATATACCAGTTTGTTATAGAATCTATCTGCTGTAGTCAAGTTTACTAGAAATTATATTTGTGGATTAAAGAAGGTGCAAGTGAATTACAATGATCATGAATTTACTTGAAATTTGTGGATTAAAGAAAGTGCCAGAGAACAAACCATTAAGTGTCTTAGTTACTGAATCTGATGTTTAATACATGTGTTATACATTTACACAACAGTACAGTTTTAATCTTATATTCATTACATTATTGACTAATACTCATTTCACATTCCAACAAAAGTGTCATTCCTTATAGTATTCGTTTTATTTATTTCATTCATATTTTTAGAGAAAATACAGTCTTTAAATTTTTATTTGCATTTATTTAATTTTAAAATAATGTACCTTTTTGGGTATCAATTTTGGGTGATAAGGGAAAAATTGCATTTTTGCAAATAAATTTGGTTCATCTTTACCCTCCATTGATATCAAAATGTAATGGTTTAATGCAGAATACTCGCATCATTCTTAACAATATCCAATTGTACCCTCTTATCATGCTTAAAGGCAGGAATATATTATTAGTTCAGATTTGGTTTTCAGACTGCTGCTGGTATTTTTCCCAGCTAAATCCTTCCAATATTAAAATGTTCAATATTTTTAACAATATCTTACAAAGTTACAGCACTATTTACTTTTAGAGTTGTATTCATTTGCAATATTTATAAATGTAAGATTTCCCCACTTCACTGCCAACATCTTTCGCCCACGTCTTTTTGATTAATTCATACTTTTTTTAATTTCCAGTTCATGACAAGGGAAGATTCTTTTTTCTCTCTCTCTTCTTGTTTGATTATAGCTTATTTTTAAAATGTTGAAGTGTGCTAGAATCAATAATGATTTTGGAAATACTGCAAATGACCACTTACAATTTGAAACTTTCAGATTGTCACTAGGTGATTTCAAAAACAATTTGTTGCACTCATGTGGCAAAAAAGGTGTTAGAACTATCTTAAAATACAATTCTACATGACCCTTCAAATATTATATTTATAGGTGGTACAAATGCATGTCAAATACTAAAATCTATTGCTCAGGAATGTCCATGTTTTCTCTCTTTTAGTGTATTATGTTGGTGCTGTAAAGATGTGCAATGTTTTTGATATATTTTTAAAATGTCATGTATATAATTGTAATGATTTGAATGTAATGTAAATATATAATTACCATGTTATTTAATGTAATGTTAATAAGTTACTGTGTTATTTAATGTAATGTCAATAATTACTATGTAATTAATGTTTTTTTTGATAATTACAGTGCTATTAAAAGTAAGTAACTTAAAAACACTGTTTAGTGTATTCTGTGTGAAGGTTATTATAATAAATAAGCTTTATTTAGAGTGGGCATAGTGTACAAACATAACATGAGCTTTTAACAGAGGTTGATTTTTTAAACGCTTTAGTTTTATATTTATGGAATTGATATTTCACTGAATATGATTTTAAAAAACTGTATTAAAAGGAGAAAAACATTATTTGATTTTAATTCTTAGATACATTAAATTTTCTGGATCAGGCCAAAGTATATATTTAACTATATTTTACTCTGCATTTAGTATGTGAGTTAGTTACACTAATAATAGGTCATCAACCATATAATCCAGTTCGTTCACAACAATAAACACTTTCACTGTGGTTTTTAGAATAAGAATACTGTATAAATATTTTAATATTGTTATTTGAATAACAATATAATTTTTATATAGTATAACAAATTAATTTGCAATTGTTCTATAATGTTGCCAGTTTAAACTTTTGGTGTGTTGAAGAAATTTGTTTTTAAATTCTTTAGAAGTGGAAGATATGTAAAATGAAGTGAGTATTACAAAAGATAAAATTCTACTTTGATATATTTTGTTCACAGAAATATTTGTGTAATAAATGAAAATAACAAGTGTATTTTTTACCAAGAACTTGTTTTCATTCTTTATTGCATGACAGGAAATACTGAGGCAAATATACAATACAAAAAATCATAACATAAGTAAAAAATGTTCTCTTCGCTGTAATAACAACTGTATAAAGCATAACTTACAGTCTTGTTACCAAATAGAGATAAAAAAAAATACAAGTATCAAAATTTAGGAAAAAAATAAGATGTGATATGATTACCAATAAGACAACTCTTCAACAGAGAACAAATGTTGTAGAAGTAAGCAACAGTGGGTTACTGTAAAGCATTAAAAAATGAGCAAATCCCATTCCACATAGCAAGCTCAATAAGACCACACAATGACAAATGTAAAACAATTTGATATATGTCAACAAAGTACACAAACTAAACGAGTTTGTATAACAATGATTTAACTTAAAAGTAATATTGCTTACCCTAGTAAAATAAAACAGGTAAACTATTTTCAGCACATTAAACAAGCCTCCAGGCAATGGTCCTTTAATTTACCGAAATCAATTGAGCAGAAGTGGACATTTTTTCAGTCTCAAACTCTTATGCAGGTATTGCCTCGAGGCATATCATTCAAAAACCACAAATTTATATATCATAAAACAACTTACTTCTTCAGTAACTAACCATGAGAATAACTTGTGTCTTAACATTAGTAACTTTTAAGTCGTTTTACATCTGTATTTAAAATATGCTTGCATACAGATTTTTGAGCAACATCTTTGACAAACCAACAAGCCAAATAGAACGTTTGAATACCACAAAAAATCTTTGTATTGTTTAGTTGAGTATTTCTGTGTCCTGAATGTTCTTGCATTTATTTTTACTGTATTTCTGTCATGTAATGTTGTCATTTTAGTGTTAATAATTAACATTGCCATTAAAGCGGGAGGTTTGGCTAGCCAAAGAACCAGATTCAACCCACCATTTTTTTTTCTAAAATGTCCTGTACCAAGTCAGGAAAATGGCAATTGTTATATAATAGTTCGTTTCTGTGTGTGTTGCATTGTCGTTAGTTTTTGTTTTTGGGGTTGTTGGGTTTTTTTGTTGCACTTCAGTGTTTCTGTTGTTTCGTTGTATTCCTATTATAGTTAATGTGTTTCCCTTAGTTTTAGTTTGTAACCCGGATTCGTTTTTATGCCCCACCTACGATAGTAGAGGGGCATTGTGTTTTCTGGTCTGTGTGTCCTTCCGTCTGTACGTCCGTTCGTCTGTCCGTCCGTTCGTCCCACTTCAGGTTAAAGTTTTTGGTTAAGGTAGTTTTTGATGACGCTGAAGTCCAATCAACTTGAAACTTAGTACACATGTTCCTTATGATATGATCTTTCTTATTTTAAAACAAAATTAGACTCTTTACCCCATTTTCAAGGTCCACTGAACATAGCAATTAAAAATGTGAGTTTCAGGTTAAAGTTTTTGGTCAAGGTAGTTTTTGATGAAGCTGAAGTCCAATCAACTTGAAACTTAGTACACATGTTCCTTATGATATGATCTTTCTTATTTTTTAGGCCAAATTAGATTTTTTACCCAATTTCACGATCCATTGAACATGGAAATTGATAACGCGAGTGGGGCATCCGTGTACTTTGGACACATTCTTGTTTCTTAATTGATTAATGACTTTCGAACAGCGGTATAATACTGTTGCCTATATTCAGTTTTCGACGTCATTCTGTGATGGGTATTATCACTCTACGTTTGTTGCTGTCATTATCACGTGCAATTTCCAAAAGTACTCCATCCTGAATGTTCATGTCATCAAACTGCAACCATAAGCTTTTAAGAACACAATTGACATTTGTACCCTCCTAAGTTTTTCAAGTTAGGCTTGTGTCCATCTTGCACCAACTGTCTTATAATATGTAATTTTTTGTCATTGTGTTGAAGATGTATGATTGATAACTTTGTGTTGTACATGTGCATATGTATGTAATCAGTATATTCCATAGATTTGATTTTCAAAAGTTGAAAGAGTGAACATTAATTCCTTTGATGTGTATCCATGGCAACATTCTGCATTTATTTACCATAAAATATTGCAAAAAGGGGGGTGGACATGTCACATATCACCCCAAAATTTGGATCAAACTAGAATTTCAATGCCTTTGAGTGATACCTTTTTAGAAACTGTTTTCATAAATCTTCCTAATGATCAAATAAAAAATGGGTGTCTTTCGCCTCATTTTTTCGTAAAATCCAATCACAAAGTTCGTGCGATAAAAAGTTGGAAAAAAACATTACAATAATTGCCGGACCAATGTATGGTAGGGACATACAAATACGGACTGTCATACAGAAAACAGCCTATATTACATACATTACATAATCTTGATGTTCATATAAACCCAATACAAAGGCTATTTTAATACTCAGCTATCCAAAAATAAATTTTATTGCACACTAGCTCTCATATTTGAAAAATCCAGGGGCCAAAATGCGAAACTACACACCTAGCTGTGGAGTGCTACCTAAGCAACACGACGGGTGCCATATGTGGAGCAGGATCTGCTTACCCTTCCGGAGCACCTGAGATCACCCCTAGTTTTTGGTGGGGTTCGTGTTGTTTATTCTTTAGTTTTCTATGTTGTGTCATGTGTACTATTGTTTGTCTGTTTGTCTTCTTCATTTTTAGCCATGGTGTTGTCAGTTTATTTTCGATTTATGAGTTTGAATGTCCCTTTGGTATCTTTCGTCCCTCTTTTATATACCCTCACGACACTTACCAAAGAAGAAATCCTGGATAATCATAGGTCTTTTCTATGTTCCTTTGGAATTTCAACCAAAGATGTAGAACTGGATCTTCCATCACTGTATTGGAAACCTAAACTACATAAGTGTCCTTACAAACAACGGCATATTGCTGGGTCTTCCAAGTGCACCATGAAACCTCTTTCTAAATTATTAACATTTTTTTTATCAGCAATCAAAGACGGGCTTCAAATTTATTGTGAAACTGCCTATTCTTTGGGGTACTCCTGGTAGGACTGTCGATGTTTTGAATCCTGTTCACCACAAAACACTAAGATCTTGTATAAAGGAAGGCGTTAGTCAAATTCAAGGTGTTTTTCGGCACGCAATATTTGTGAAGTTAATATCATTTTTAATAGCTCGTGTGGTATGGTGTCAAAAATTTTCAAAATCCTAAATAAATATATCCTTCAATCAAATGCTTTATTTATATTAAATTCGGCATGTCACATAACAATAGTAAAAACATAAGGTCTTTGACCTTTCATAACCGACAAAAACATACATTTACACAATATACACAATACTAATATTAAAACACAAAAGACATAGAACATATATTGCATGCACATTTTTAACAGGGCTGAACCAAGGATTTGTATGATAATACAAATCCTTGGCTGGACTCATTGAAATACTATATTATATATTATATACATGCATGAGCAGTAAGCTAAAAGCAACATTTAAGCAGCAACATAAAACACTAAATCACAGCAATTAGAAATTAGAAAAAGGCTGAGTTTTTTAAGCTTAGCAATTAAAAACAAAAAGAGTAGAAGTATAATACCTAGCATGTTTCAATTAAAGCTGTAACATGAAACACAAAAATAAATACTAAGCCCATGCTTTGCAATGGCATAAGTTGCGATTTTATGAGTAAGACTCGAGGTATATATCCATTTTTTTTTAAATATAGGATTTTGCTGGGTTTTTTTTCTATAAATGAACTTTACCATATACTTAATAGTAAAAGAAAATAGAAAAATGGGGTCACCGTTCAATTTAGCACACAATCTGCATTCGAAAGAAGCATGCATTTTTGTTAAGTCACTTTTTTTCTTATGAACTAATAGGAGAAAAAGAGGTAATATTGAAATAAAAAAAAGAACTAAATTACAGAAATCGCTTAAATTTTACAATGATTTAGTTTACGTAAAGCTTTATTTGGAAAAAAATATATAGATCACTGATGAGTAAAAAAAAGTTATTTCAATTTTAATGCTAAAAAAATTGCATTTTTGCACAAAAAGGAGATAATTTAGAGCTTTAAAAGTCATTCGTGGCCAAAACGAATCGATTTTTTTGGGTTGAGTTTTGTACCATATTATAAAGTAAAAACTAATAGTGTAATAAGGGAGCTACCATTTGATTTTTATGGGGGGGCTAGGATGAAATTTGAAAAAAATAGGCAGGACAGGAGTTTTGAGTAAAAAAAAAAGGCAGGATGAGCAACTTGGTAAAAAAAAAAGGCAGGATGATAATTTGTGTAAAAAAAGTCAGGATAACTGGTAAAAAAAAAGGCAGGACCGAATAGAGTAAAAAATAAAAAGGCAGGACAGAGATTACAAGTAAAAAAAAAAGCAGGACAAAATTTTTCATCCTAGCCCCCCCATAAAAATCAAATGGTAGCTCCCTAAATAAAATATGAAATGAAAAAGAAAAGTGTAAAAAATTTTGCTGATTTTTTTTTAACTTCGAGCAGAGATATATATACTAAATGTTTTATATGTCTCTGTCTGAGGTCTCTGCATATACTTATTGTTCTGAAAATATTTGTAAAGTTTTTTAAAGACATCCTTGATATATTTACGAGCTTTAGAATCTATCCTAAAACATAATTGTTAGGCAGCAACCATTTGATTTTCTGGGGGGGGCTATGGTTTTTTTTGGAAAAAAAAGTTTGTTTCCAGTTTTTGGAGAAAAAAATAATTTGTTTTTGATTCTGAGAAAAAAAAAATTGTTTGTTTCACCCTCAGCTGCCACTATATGTAATGCTAAAATTGAAAGAAAAAAATTGTTTTCGACTTGTCGCGAAAAAAATAGATTGTTTTTCGCCACAGGCGAAAAAAAAAATTTGTCCAGAAAAAAAAACCATAGCCCCCCCCAGAAAATCAAATGGTTGCTGCCTTATTAAATATGGTAAATATATTTTATATGATGTACGAAAGAATCAAAGTAAAGGTTATAAAATCTCAGAGAGCTTATATTTATTTGTTATGCAACATGACGACTATAAACAATTCAAAGCTTTGAAATGAATTGAGTAAAGGAAAAGTATCGACACAGACACGGAATTGCAATCCGACATTGGTCCGTAATCTACAGAAGTTCCGGTAAAATTTTGCCGAGAGAAAAAAAATATACATTTTTGTATTTTTAGTTCTGTTCTTTGGTCAGATAGAAATATGATATAAAGGCAAACAAATGTAAGGGGTCTCATATTTAGTATTTTTTAAACTCATGCCCAAGAAAACGAAAGTCGAGTAACAGCAACAGGTTTAAGGCCTTATATTTTTTATAAGACTCTCAGGCACTTGTTTCTATCCTTCGGAAGACCCACTATCCACGAATATTTACACGTGGATAGTAGGTCTTCCCATGAATAGAAACAAGTGCCTATGCTAAGACTAAGAATTATAATAAGCTTATTTTTAAAATACATCAATGCTGTACATAAACCTCTTTTTGTAGATAATCTTTAACTTCATGCCAATAGACATATGTAACGGGAGTGGAAGTTTCCAATGGCTTCTTTTTCCAGTTGTCTACCTAAGTTCTGGGATATTGGACAAACTACGCAAAACACATTAATATAAACAAGATGTTTATTTAAAGACATACATTGTGGTTAAATATAAGTTACATTATCTACACACAAGAATAATACAATATACGGTGGTGGCTAGTCTACTTGTCATTGTGAAGTTCCATATTTGCAAGCCAAATTGTATGAGCGTCTGCTCATTTCAAATCCTAAGTGTAGACTGCCCCAAACACAGTGAGTGACAGCAAACTTATAGTTCCTAGTGACAATGACCGGGCCGGATGTCGGGCACGTCGGGCACATGCAAGAAGCAGGAAGTCCTGACAAGAATAATTATATGGCTGGTCTCAGGAGAAAGAGTAACGGAACTTTAAGTTATACTAATATTAACCAATTGCCCCAAATAAATAGAATAAACAAGTAAACAAAGTGACCACCATTACACACATTTACATTTGTATGCAAATTTGTCCGCCATTTAAATCACACAGGTGGTTCCCATAAACTTTGACATCATAATTCAAAACATTTAACGTCACAACTAAAAAGTGATTGTTACTTAACGTTGGAAGGTTATTCGAATAGGGGCTATTTAAAAAAAAATGATGCCTTTCCTTTAAACCTTTGTCAGTCTCTTGTATGATACTATATCTGTAATGTTTTTAGGTCAGATAATGTATTATGATTAGTTGGTCCTAACTACCAAAGATAATACATGTAGCAGTATGTGCTCTGTTTAAAAAATATTGTCCAAAATTGTTCCTCTAAATGTCAGGAGTGTAACGCTTTCAGTGTGACATTTAGAAGAAAGCATGTGCATTCATTGATGATATAGAATAAATAAGGGCAGATACAATACCAAACAATATCTTTCATCCAACTATTATATCTTGGCTATGATTTCTTGTTCAATTCTTCCATATATTTACATTTTTATGAGCCTCATAAGGTAAGTCAAATAAGTTTGTGTAAAAAAAAAAATGTTAGTAAAAGTCAATTTGCTGCCAGAAAATGTCTTTGTAGGTGAAATAACATGTTTCTGTACATCTTGCACGGTTTATTTTTTTTGTTTAGTATCATAGCTTGGAACAGGTGCGTCCAGTTGACCCTGAAGTTATATTATGGTTACAATAAGAGGACTACCCAGGTCTGTCAGGAGTGTAACAACTGGGTTAAGATGGTTTTTTTTTAGAAACAATGTTGTTATAGTTGTTGTTTTTTCTTGAATTTCAGTGAACATTACCTGTTACAGTTTATCAGTAACAAACATGCCATTATTATGGCCTTCATTGCTTTTGTATGCTCAATACTTCAATGTCAGGAGTGTAACACAAAAAAATGCCTTATTTCAATCTTATTAGCAAAGGTAAGTTATTGGAAGAAAAACAAGCTGACAATTATTATAAAATGACATTACTACACCTCAGCTTAACACAGAATACAAGTCTACATCATTACTTTTGAAATTTTTGAACTAAAATTGCAATTGAACTAGCTTGTTTAAATGTGTTACAGTCCTGACATACAAGTATTGAGCATAAACAAGCAATAAAGGCCATAATAATGGCATGTTTGTTACTGAAAATATGCAACAGATGGTGTTCACACTCAAATTCCAGAAAAGAAAACCAATAATAACAACATTGTTTCTATAAAAAAATAACATGAATGTTACACTTAAACATTTTAAAGCGTTACACTCCTGACATTTTTGGGTACATTTTGGGACAATTTTTAATATACAGAGCACATACTGCTACCATCTTTGGTAGTACGAACAAACTTATCATAATACATTATCTGACATAAAAACAATATATATATAGTATCAAACAAGAGACTGAACAAGGTTTAAAGGAAAGCCATCTTTTTTTTTAAATAGACAATTAGCAAAATTTGTAAATATGCAAGAAGTATATAATTTTTTTTAACCTGTTCTTTATAAATTTGCACTAAAATAATATGTGAAATATAAAGACTCTACATGATTTCAGGTCAGTTTCAGGTTAAAATAGGGTAGCAATTAATTATGGTCAGGAGTGTAACATTTGTTACACTCCTGACAAGTTTCTGATGTAGCTTATCTATAACAAAATTCAACATGATTCTTTATTAAAATAATTGTAACATCTTTACAATGTAATGAGAAAGCCGATCTGTCTTGTAAAAGTGATTTTTCTGCACACTATTCACCAAAGATTCTTAAAAATTAAAGTGTAATTCTCATTAAACATGTTAAAAGTTTGCTCTTTGCTCAGAAATTAAAAAATATGTAATCAAATATCTAATAAATTTATTTATTTGTGAGATTGTAAATTTAAAATAGATATCATTACTGATTTTCTAAACATTCCAAAAACAGTCTTACAGTTACTGAAAAAATATGTCAGGAGTGTAACAAAAGGATAAAAAACACATGTTTGTATTTTTTAAATGAAGAAAACTTAGAATTGACTGAAGCAATTGTTGTGAAATTTTCAGAGGATGTAATTAGATCATATATGTTTGCTTCCTTATACTTTTTATATAAAATTAAAGCTTTTGCAAAGAGATATAAAAACTTTTGAAATAAGATATTAAAGAATACACTAAAAATTGGTGAAATTTACATATTTAAAAACTTATAAACTGTTTATAAGTAAAAAAAAATTGCAGGAAAATCATTTAGTACCTTTATTGCAACAAACAAAAAAATTACATTGATATTTATATTCTTATTTATGTTTGTCAGTTGATATTATTATTTTGTTGTTTCCTTTGAAAAGTGGATGAATTCTTATGAGTAAAATGTTGTTAAAATTTTTGTTTTTATTATTTTGCATTAACCCTTGGTAGTTTTGTAAACTTGAATGTCTCTGGATTAAAGAAAAATGATAGAAAAAAGATTAGCAATGACTTAATTTTTTACCATGTTTGTCACACTTTGGCATCATTTTTTTTTAAATAGCCCATAGGTGATATAAGTTCATTCGGAGGCAAAATATCAAAAGTGTAAATATGTTTATTGTAGGCCAAATTATGCTAAACTGTAGACAACAAATACATTAATATTTTGATGAGTCTTGTTCTCCTCTTTCCAATGATATAAAGTATAACTGTGTGGTCTTTTGTTAACCCAAATCCATAAATTTCATTGATTAATAGTAATACTAATAGTAAAGATTTTGATGTGTAGTTTAATTGTTTGTATTATAGTTCATATGGATGGTAAAGTGAACATTTCCATTCTCAATCTTATTTTACCTGTTTTTGTGTTTTATAGGTGATATGATATGGATGGTAAAGTGAAGATTTTATTTTTTATCATCAGTTTATTGTTGTTGGAAGTTTTCTGTCAGCATACTATGTACCAGTTCAAGCGTTACACTTACAAAAAGAAACGAGATGTAAGTCCTATGAAGTACATGAAGTATGGAATACTTTTTTGTATATGCATTATGTACATATACATTTTTTTTTTTAATTTTGCAAAATATTATTGTTTATATTAATCCTTTAATCCACAGACACACTATCTTTTTCATTGTGGACTGGTCATTTATGAGCAAATAAAACTTCAAACTCAATTAATAAATATTAATAATTGAATGAATGATCTTGATCCACTGGTCAAAACATTGACTTAACTTGATATTATTAATTTCATGTTAATCTGGTGCTCTACTTTCTCTTAGTACTTACTCACATATGTTTTATAGTGTTCACTGAGAGATACATCTTCGCTAGCCAAGGGTTACGATCCACTCCCGCTCTCTCCACCCTTGGCAGATTAAGCCAACATTTGTGAAAACAATGTTGTGCCACCTATCGGAAGATTAAAGTCACGCCCATTCCGAATACATTATTCTTAACCAATGGTAGCACTTGAACTCTTCAATTTAGAGGTAAAAACACAGTACCGTCTAGATTCTTCACACTTGGTAAAGCCGGAAACGAAAATATACGTCAACATTCATGCATAAGTGCATGAAACATACACAGGAACTTCTATTGGTTGATTAAAAACATTCAAGTTGTAACTAAATATAGTCGTATGTTTAGGGATGTAAAGACTTGTTGCACAATAAACACGTGGCAATTGTTTACAAACACCTTCTACATTTACACGTGATCATGTTATGTACACTTTTTGATTGGATGCAGCGAGTTTCGACTGTAACCAATGAAAATGCTTATCCTGTGTCTACGCAATTTTATCTCAATCCGCCAAGGGTGGAGAGAGCGGGAGTAGATCGTAACCCTTGGCTAGTGAAGATGTGAGAGATATCTTCTTAGATTATATATAAAAGTTTTAAATCATGATGAAGAATTTAATTTTTAGGCTTTATTCAGGTTTGCTAATTTTCATATTTAAATAAGGCTGATCCTAACTTTTTCAATTAATCATTAAAGTCTTGGGACTTTTTTTTCAGGATAAAAAATATAGAAGTGCCAAAAATCCTTGTGAAGGAAGACCAGACTGTCTTGCTCATAAAGGTGTGGACCAATTAATGTGTGTCAGAGAGTGCATGTCAAAATTCTGCTTTGATGAACTCTACAAAAATGACCTAGTAAGTGTATTGCATAACCATTTAAGTATATATAAATTATATCAAAGTCAGTGTTAAGAATTATCTTTGTAGAAATGTACAGAAATGGCACAGAAGATATAAAAAAGAAGATGTGGTATGATTACCAATGAAGCAACTCTCCATAAGAGACCAAATGACACAGAAATTAACAGCTATGGGTCACTGCACAGCTTTAAAACAATAAGCAAAGCCTATACAGTATAGTCAGATTTAAAAGGCCCCGAAATCACAAATGTAAAACAATTCAAACAAGAAAACTAACAGCCTACAAAAAGATAAATATGTAACACAGCAACAAACGACAACCACTGAATTACAGGCTCCTGACTTGGGACAGATACATACATTCAGAATGTGGTGGGGGTTAAACATGTAAGTAGGATCCCAACCCTCCCCTAACTTGGGACTGTGTTGTAACAGTTCAACATAATAACAACTATCAGAAATCAGTTGAAAAGGCTTAAATCATTAGATGGATACAAAAAGAAATACATATAACAAAAACACAGAGTAGATGTGACCAAGTTCTTGAACATCCCAACAACAAAAAGACATTAAGTACAGATCTGAGAGTATTCACAGTAACTGGCAGAAAGTCAGTTACAACTAAAAAAAAAATCATGCATCTAAGATTAAATTATCAATCAGTACACATCCAATGGATTAAGTGTAAAGACATCATATACAGTCAAAGGAAAACATGGCCTAAAATAACAATTTTTCTCAAGAGTTATTATAAGACCAATGTCTCGAGCTATGAATTGTTATATTTTAGTTTCAGGTTTTGGTTTATTGCCTTGTGAGCAAGTTGTCTACCATTAACTCTTGTGGAAAGTTATCTCATTGGCAATCATGCCACATATCTTTATTTTATTGTCATATTCATCTTATGTTTTCTTTTTCAGCTTGAAGATGGAGAAATTGATATAAGACTAAACTCATTCAAAGGATGTTTGTCTCAGCAATCCAATAATATGTACTCTAAGACAAACAATATTGATATTAATGGAAACTATGTTCTTAACTGAAAACAATAAACAAAGACAAATATATAATATAACTATGGATTGAAATTGTGTTCTCAACTGAAAACAATAAATAAAGACAGATATATATATAATATAACTATGGATTGAAATTGTGTTTTCAACTGAAAACAATATATAAGAACAGATATATATTAATACCGTAACTGTGATTGGAAACTTATGTTCCAAACTGACTGTCTTATACAGACTGATTTATAGCACACAAACAAAGGAAACTAAGATCTGTACCAACGTTTACCAGTGATTTCTTTATTACTATCAGTGGATTCTGATTTAAAAGACCAACTTTAGAATGCTGCCAATCTTTTCGGATTTTGCTACTGATTTGTAAAACTATTAATAATAATGAAAAATACATCATGTGCTCTTTTTATATGAAATTTTTGTGTTCTTACTTAGACTTATATGTTTTTATTCGATTGTTTTGAGATCTTATAATGCTATCATGTCGTGGTCGTCAGAAGATATATTTGGTTTCTGAACAATAACAGATCAAGAATGAATTTTGGTGGCGTCAAGTTTACCGTTCTAGATTCATGCCCCTTACAAATTGGAAAACTGCTAAACATTCGTTTCTAATCGCTAACTTTAGTTTGCCTCAACCGAAGGTTATGAAACTTGTGCACATAGCTATTCCCACAAAACACAGATCAAGTTCAAATTTTGGTGGTGTCACTTTTACCATTCTAGATTTATGCCCCATTACATTTAGTTTCCTTTCTCTAACTTAAGATTGTGTATATGATTATAACCCCAAAACTCAGAGAAGTACAAATTTGGGTAGCGTCACTTTTACAGTTTTTGTGTTATGTCCCTTTAGAAAGTTATATGCAAGTTTGAGCATCATCCCATGGACACATTCCCCATTTATGTTAAATTAGATTTGACAGTATTTACTTTTCATTTTGAAATCTCAGAGCCATGTTTTATGGACAGAAAAGGGATACAAGTGATTGAAAACAGGACAACAGCATGATTTAGAATTACGAGGAAATAACCATATTCTCTGCTGAATTACTTTTATTGCTGTTATTCATATAGACAATTATAAAACGAGTTACTCATTGGTTTATAATTACATGTCAGTTCACTCGTTGATTTATCATTATGATATGTAAGCTTACTCATTGGTTGATCATAATGATGTCAGTTTACTCATTGGTTGATCATAATGATGTCAGTTTACTCATTGGTTGATCATTATATGTCAGTTTACTCATTGGTTGTTCATTACATGTCAGTTTCCTCATTGGTTTATCATTACATGTCACCTTACTCATTGGTTGATCATAATGATGTCAGCTTATTCATCGGTTGATTATTACATGTCAGCTTACTCATTGGTTGATCATTACATGTCAGTTTACTCATTGGTTGATCATTACATGTCAGCTTACTCATTGGTTGGTCATTACATGTCAGTTTTCTCATTGGTTGATCATTATATGTCAGTTTATTCATTGGTTGATCATAACATGTCGGCTTACTCTTTGTTTGGTCATTACATGTCGGCTTACTCATTGGTTGATCATTATATGTCAGTTTACTCATTGGTTGATCATTATATGTCAGCTTACTCTTTGTTTGGTCATTATATGTCAGCTTACTCATTGGTTGATCATTACATGTCGGCTTACCAATTGGTTGATCATTTTGTGTCAGTATACTCATTGGTTGATCATTATATGTCAGCTTACTCATTGTTGATCATTATATGTCAGTTTACTCATTGGTTGATCATAACATGTCAGCTTACTCATTGGTTGATCATTACATGACGGCTTACCCATTGGTTGATCATTACATGTCAGCTTACTCATTGGTTGATCATTACATGTCAGTTTACTCTTTGGTTGATCATTATATGTCAGTTTACTCATTGGTTGATCATTATATGTCAGTTTACTCTTTGGTTGATCATTACATGTCAGTTTACCCATTGGTTGATCATGTCATGTCAGCTTACTCATTGGTTGATCATTACATGTCGGCTTACTCATTGGTTGATCATTATATGTCAGTTTACTCATTGGTTGATCATTATATGTCAGCTTACTCTTTGTTTGGTCATTATATGTCAGCTTATTCATTGGTTGATCATTACATGTCGGCTTACCCATTGGTTGATCATTTTGTGTCAGTTTACTCATTGGTTGATCATTATATGTCAGCTTACTCATTGGTTGATCATTATATGTCAGCTTACTCATTGGCTGATCATTACATGTCAGTATACTCATTGGTTCAACATTATGTAAGTTTACTCATTGGTTGATCATTACATGTCAGTATACTCATTGGTGGATCATTACATGTCAGTATACTCATTGGTTCAACATTATGTCAGTTTACTCATTGGTTGATCATTATATGTCAGATTACTCATTGGTTATTCATTACATGTCAACTTACTCATTGGTTGATCATTACATGTCGGCTTACCCATTGGTTGATCATTACATGTCAGTTTACTCATTGATTGGTCATTACATGTCAGCTTACTCATTGGTTGATCATTACATCTCGCTTACTCATTGGTTGATCATTATATGTCAGTTTACTCATTGGTTGATCATTACATGTCAGATTACTCATTGGTTGATCATTATATGTCAGCATTACTCATTGGTGATCATTACATGTCAGTATACTCATTGGTTTCAACATTAGTACCAGTTTAACTCATTGGTTGATCATTACATGTCAGTATACTCATTGTGGATCATTACATGTCAGTATACTCATTGGTTCAACATTATGTCAGTTTACTCATTGGTTGATCATTTAATGTCAGATTACTCATTGGTTAATCATTTTGTCACTTACTCATTGGTTGATCATTACATGTCGCTTACCATTGGTTGATCATTACATGTCAGTTTACTCATTGATTGGTCATTACATGTCAGCTTACTCATTGGTTGATCAATTACATGTCGGTTACTCATTGGTGAATTTTATTACGTCATTTACCCATTGGTTGATCATTATTATCCAGTTTACTCATTGGTTTGATCATTATATTTCAGTTTATTCATTGGTTGATCATAACATGTCGGCTTACTCTTTGTTTGGTCCATTACATGTCGGCTTACTCATTGGTTGATCATTATATGTCAGTTTATTCATTGGTTGATCTTATTGCCGCTTATCTTGTGTTTTTGGTCATTATATGTCAGCTTACTCATTGGTTGATCTTACATGTCGCTTACCATTGTTGATCATTACATGTCAGCTTACTCATTGGTTGATCATTATATGTCAGCTTACTCATTGGTTGATCATTATATGTCAGTTTACTCATTGGTTGATCATAACATGTCAGCTTACTCATTGGTTGATCATAAATGTCAGTTTACTCATTGGTTGATCATTACATGTCAGTTTTCTTTTGGTTGATCATTATACTTCAGTTTACTCATTGGTTGATCATTACATGTCAGTTTCTCTTTGGTTGATCATTGTATTCTCAGTTTACTCTTTGGTTGATCATTGTATGTCAGTTTACTCATTGGTTGAACATTGATGTACTTACCCATTGGTTGATCATTACATGTCAGTTTTCCTTTGGTTGATCATTATACGTCAGTTTACTCATGGTTGATCATATACGTCATTTACTTATTGGTTGATCATTACATGTCAGTTTTCTCTTGGTTGATCATTATACTCAGTTTCTCACTGGTTGTCATTATACGTCATTACTCATTGGTTGATCATTATACGTCAGTTTACTCATTGGTTGATCATTACATGTCATTTTCTCTTTGGTTGATCATTATACGTCAGTTTACTCACTGGTTGATCATTATACGTCAGTTTACTCATTGTTGATCATTATACGTCAGTTTACTCATTGGTTGATCATTACATGTCAGTTTTCTCTTTGGTTGATCATTACATGTCAGTTTACTCATTGGTTGATCATTATACGTCAGTTTACTCATTGGTTGATCATTATACGTCAGTTTACTCATTGGTTGATCATTATATGTCAGTTTTCTCTTTGGTTGATCATTATCTGTCAGCTTACTCTTTGTTTGGTCATTATATGTCAGCTTACTCATTGGTTGATCATTACATGTCGGCTTACCAATTGGTTGATCATTTTGTGTCAGTATACTCATTGGTTGATCATTATATGTCAGCTTACTCATTGTTGATCATATATGTCAGTTTACTCATTGGTTGATCATAACATGTCAGCTTACTCATTGGTTGATCATTACATGACGCTTACCCATTGGTTGATCATTACATGTCAGCTTACTCATTGGTTGATCATTACATGTCAGTTTACTCTTTGGTTGATCATTATATGTCAGTTTACTCATTGGTTGATCATTATATGTCAGTTTACTCTTTGGTTGATCATTACATGTCAGTTTACCCATTGGTTGATCATGTCATGTCAGCTTACTCATTGGTTGATCATTACATGTCGGCTTACTCATTGGTTGATCATTATATGTCAGTTTACTCATTGGTTGATCATTATATGTCAGCTTACTCTTTGTTTGGTCATTATATGTCAGCTTATTCATTGGTTGATCATTACATGTCGGCTTACCCATTGGTTGATCATTTTGTGTCAGTTTACTCATTGGTTGATCATTATATGTCAGCTTACTCATTGGTTGATCATTATATGTCAGCTTACTCATTGGCTGATCATTACATGTCAGTATACTCATTGGTTCAACATTATGTAAGTTTACTCATTGGTTGATCATTACATGTCAGTATACTCATTGGTGGATCATTACATGTCAGTATACTCATTGGTTCAACATTATGTCAGTTTACTCATTGGTTGATCATTATATGTCAGATTACTCATTGGTTATTCATTACATGTCAACTTACTCATTGGTTGATCATTACATGTCGGCTTACCCATTGGTTGATCATTACATGTCAGTTTACTCATTGATTGGTCATTACATGTCAGCTTACTCATTGGTTGATCATTACATCTCGGCTTACTCATTGGTTGATCATTATATGTCAGTTTACTCATTGGTTGATCATTACATGTCAGATTACTCATTGGTTGATCATTATATGTCAGCTTACTCATTGGCTGATCATTACATGTCAGTATACTCATTGGTTCAACATTATGTCAGTTTACTCATTGGTTGATCATTACATGTCAGTATACTCATTGGTGGATCATTACATGTCAGTATACTCATTGGTTCAACATTATGTCAGTTTACTCATTGGTTGATCATTATATGTCAGATTACTCATTGGTTAATCATTTTGTCAACTTACTCATTGGTTGATCATTACATGTCGGCTTACCCATTGGTTGATCATTACATGTCAGTTTACTCATTGATTGGTCATTACATGTCAGCTTACTCATTGGTTGATCATTACATGTCGGCTTACTCATTGGCTGATTATTACGTCAGTTTACCCATTGGTTGATCATTATATGCCAGTTTACTCATTGGTTGATCATTATATTCAGTTTATTCATTGGTTGATCATAACATGTCGGCTTACTCTTTGTTTGGTCATTACATGTCGGCTTACTCATTGGTTGATCATTATATGTCAGTTTACTCATTGGTTGATCATTATATGCCAGCTTACTCTTTGTTTGGTCATTATATGTCAGCTTACTCATTGGTTGATCCTTACATGTCGGCTTACCCATTGGTTGATCATTACATGTCAGCTTACTCATTGGTTGATCATTATATGTCAGCTTACTCATTGGTTGATCATTATATGTCAGTTTACTCATTGGTTGATCATAACATGTCAGCTTACTCATTGGTTGATCATAACATGTCAGCTTACTCATTGGTTGATCATTACATGTCAGTTTTCTTTTGGTTGATCATTATACGTCAGTTTACTCATTGGTTGATCATTACATGTCAGTTTACTCTTTGGTTGATCATTGTATGTCAGTTTACTCTTTGGTTGATCATTGTATGTCAGTTTACTCATTGGTTGAACATTGTATGTCAGCTTACCCATTGGTTGATCATTACATGTCAGTTTTCTCTTTGGTTGATCATTATACGTCAGTTTACTCATTGGTTGATCATTATACGTCAGTTTACTTATTGGTTGATCATTACATGTCAGTTTTCTCTTTGGTTGATCATTATACGTCAGTTTACTCACTGGTTGGTCATTATACGTCAGTTTACTCATTGGTTGATCATTATACGTCAGTTTACTCATTGGTTGATCATTACATGTCAGTTTTCTCTTTGGTTGATCATTATACGTCAGTTTACTCACTGGTTGATCATTATACGTCAGTTTACTCATTGGTTGATCATTATACGTCAGTTTACTCATTGGTTGATCATTACATGTCAGTTTTCTCTTTGGTTGATCATTACATGTCAGTTTACTCATTGGTTGATCATTATACGTCAGTTTACTCATTGGTTGATCATTATACGTCAGTTTACTCATTGGTTGATCATTATATGTCAGTTTTCTCTTTGGTTGATCATTATCTGTCAGCTTACTCTTTGGTTGATCAGCTGTCTCATTAGTGATCCTTATTTTTAGGATTACTGATTGGATGATTCAGTTCATTCACGAATAGGTTAATCATTATATGTCAGATCAGTGGCGTAGCTTGCATGTATGCTCAGATGCTCAAGCATCCACATCATTTTGACAAAAAAAAATTAAAAAAAATAGCAGCAGTTTAACTCGGAAGTATCCAAATGTAACAAGGCTGAGGACATGAGGGTAACGTCCAGTCATTTTCGAAGCAGTATGCCTGGTCTTTCATTTAGGATAATTTAGTTTGATAGTTGAATCGCAGAATAGTGTTTCAAGTTAACTTTTGTTCGTAAAAATAGTCTATGTCATCGGCCAAGGCAAGCGGAGAGGACTGATACGCAGACCCGTGGACATATTTCATCTGAAATTGAACCTAGTGAAGTGATGGCTTCTCATTTGACTATAGCAACTAACAACTAAAACACCATGCCCAGGGGCGTAGCTAGAAGAAAACGATGTGCAAGCAAGCCAACTACCGCCGAGCAGAGCGAGTGGAAAAAATTTTGGGACCCTTTAATGCAGAAAAATGTTTTTTTTTCGGTTTTCAGTCATAGGACGGTTTAAAGAGGAGCTACATGTAGATAGGACTTATAAACAATTTATGAACGTAAAACTTTCAATACTTGAATCTTCTGAATAGAGTAAGTCATGGTTAATTTAATACATAAACAACAATTTACTCAAAATTGACCAAAATCTGCTCTTCGGGTCTAAGCAGAAACGAACTTCTCTATTACTTTGTCAACATTCACACTGAAATCCCAATCAATATGCAGTTAAATGCTAGCGATGATAACCTGTCGTTGTTCGTTGTTGATCGTACATTTGTTTTTAACAGACTTAATACATTGATTGATCTGCACGGTAGCACTCGCGAGATGTTATAAACCAGCGTACGTGTTCTCCATCAAGCGACCTCCCGATTGAAATTGTCCGCCAAATACATCATGCCAGGTCATTTTTTTTATGTCTCAGACAATGTTGAGAATTTTTCCTACAACACGAGGAAGCAGATATGACACAAAGAAGCTATTTTCTGATAATACCAGACACCCTCTACTCTCTTAATTCCATATACCGTAATCATATGGTCTACGTGTGTGAACGCAAAATATAATGAGACTTTCCAATGCTGTTTTGGCGTGTTTTCAGGGATTATTGGCTCTGGTAGTCTGTCGAATACATCGCCTCGGCATATTTTCAATTATATCAAAGGGTTTCGATAAATCTAATGATCGATTGGTACATCGCAAACAGATAAGCCGTACTCTGTAAAATGTGCTCCGAAACTACACGTCTTAGACTGAGTATAATAAATTCAAATCTGGTAAACATGGTAAAGATACAAGTTACTGTCCGATTTGTAAATGATCTCCAATGAAACGTTTATTTTGAAATGCCGTTTTTTAATGACAGTTCATCAATTAAAAAAGTGACAACATATGTGTTTCCTTTAACCATAATTAATTTTAAATTATAAATTTTTATTTTGTCATTTTTATTTGCTTGCCGAATCGATGTGCACGCAACTGCGTGTTAGCGTATAGGGAGCTACGCGCCTGATGCCATCCTGATATCGTTTCTTGCGACATTGTAAACGACGTGATAAAACAAATCAATTTGTAATAGATCGTGATAAGTCCTAGGCTTATGAATTCCTGTTTCTATCTAGGTTCAAATACTAATTTTATTTTCATTCAGTAAAGAACAAAGATCCAATATTCCCCGCCATGCACATTACATGTCATATTTTATCTATCAAAAACCAAGGAACAAGGGAATAACTAAAAAAAACTTTTGTTTTGTTTTGTTTTGTTTTTTATTTTCAATATCTAAAAAGAAATAAAAGCTTCACAGCAAATGAAATGGGATTTCCATTACAATTTATATTTCAAAGGGTCATTATACTGGTTAAAAATATTTGATTACGAATTATTTTCCAAATTGTCAAAGACATTGCTTAGGCAGCCACCATTTGATTTTCTGGGGGGGGCTATGGTTTTTTTTTCTGGACAAATTTTTTTTTTCGCCTATGGCGAAAAACAATCTATTTTTTTCGCGACAAGTCGAAAGCAATTTTTTTCTTTCAGTTTTAGCATTACATATAGTGGCAGCTGAGGGTGAAACAAACAATTTTTTTCTCTCAGAATCAAAAACAAATTATTTTTTTCTCCAAAAACTGGAAACAAACTTTTTTTTCCAAAAAAAACCATAGCCCCCCCCAGAAAATCAAATGGTTGCTGCCTTATGATATGAGTTTCACTTAATCTGACAAGAATTGTACACATGAGAGTGCTAACAAGACCGGACGATCGGACGCCCGGTATTTTTATGTCTCATGCATGCGTTTAGCTCAGTAATAAAAAACCCAAGGTTATAGACTCCAATTCCTGGAAAGAGAAGTCACTTCAGTTCCTATACTCCGAAGTTCCTAAATTATACAGAAGTGCCGCTGTAATGGGGTCCGTTTAAACGGTTTTTGATATGTCAAATAGAAGATTGGGTGGGAAACTTTACATCAAATATTTATGAATTGAATGATGGTAGTTTCAAGGAAACAATAAAATTGGGTTAAAAATATAAATATATGAATTGGTGGGTATTTTGAATTTAAACAAAAATCTAACTAGTGTCGGATTCTGGGGGAGTACATGTGCTTAAATAAAAAATATTTTTCTGCACAAAAAGGTCCAAAACATTTTTCGGCTCGTTCCGCTCGGCAAAACATCCACATCATTTCAACCCTGGCTACGCCACTGTCAACTAAATTCTGAAAATACTATTGTAACCCATTACTCATTTTTTACTCTCAACATATATCAGATAACTAACAATATTATAGGGCTACTGTTGTCGATATAAGGTTCCTATTTAGAATATAGTAATGTCATAAAGAAATAATGTCTTATTGATGAATAATATATGAAGATAGCCTGGTCTTTAGGTACTTATATACAGGGATCTTCACTTAGAATTAGCTGTTCCAGTAATCAGTGAAGAAATATGTTAACAAAATATGCAATATTGTTGTTGAATAAAAACTAGAGGCTCTAAAGAGCCTGTGTCGCTCACCTTGGTCTATGTGAATATTAAAGGAAGCAGATGGATTCATGACAAAATTGTATTTTGGTGATGGTGATGTGTTTGTACATCTTACTTTACTGAACATTCTTGCTGCTTAAAATTATCTCTATCTATAATGAACTTGGCCCATTAGTTTCAGTGGAAAATGTTAGTAAAAATTTACAAATTTTATGAAAATTGTTAAAAATTGACAATAAAGAACAATAACTCCTAAGGGGGTCAATTGACCATTAAAGTCATGTTGACTTATTTGTAAATCTTACTTTGCTGAACATTATTGTTGTTTACAGTTTATCTCTATCAATAATAATATTCAAGATAATGACCAAAAACAGCAAAATTTCCTTAAAACTAACAATTCAGGGTCAGCAACCCAACAACGGGTTGTGCGATTCATCTAAATATTTCAGAGCAGATAAATGTTGACCTGATAAACAATTTTACCCCATGTCAGATTTGCTCTAAATGCTTTGGGTTTTGAGTTATAAGCCAAAAACTGCATTTTACCCCATGTTCTATTTTTAGCCATGGCGGCCATCTTGGTTCGATGGCCTGGTCACTGGACACATTTTTCAAACTACTAACCCAAAAGATGATTGTGGCCAAGTTTGGATTAATTTGGCCCAGTAGTTTCAGAGGAGAAGATTTTTGTAAAAGATTACTAAGATTTACGAAAAATGGTTAAAAATTGACTATAAAGGGCAATAACTCCTAAAGGGGTCAACTGACCATTTCGGTCATGTTGACTTATTTGTAAATCTTACTTTGCTGAACATAATGGCTGTTTACAGTTTATCTCTATCTATAATAATATACAAGATAACCAAAAACAGAAAAATTTCCTTAAAATTACCAATTCAGGGGCAGCAACCCAACAACGGGTTGTCAGATTCATCTGAAAATTTCAGGGTAGATAGATCTTGACCTGATAAACAATTTTACCAATGTCAGATTTGCTCTAAATGCTTTGGTTTTTGAGTTATAAGCCAAAAACTGCATTTTACCCCTATGTTCTATTTTTAGCCGTGGCGGCCATCTTGGTTGGTTGGCCGGGTCACCGGACACATTTTTTAAACAAAATACCCCAAAGATAATTGTTGCCAAGTTTGGATAAATTTGGCCCAGTAGTTTCAGAGGAGAAGATTTTTGTAAAAGATTACTAAGATTTACGAAAAATGGTTAAAAATTGACTATAAAGGGCAATAACTCCTAAAGTAGTCAATTGACCATTTCGGTCATGTTGACTTATTTGTAAATCTTACTTTGATGAACATTATTGCTGTTTACAGTTTATCTCTATCTATAATAATATTCAAGATAATAAGCAAAAACTGCAAAATTTCCATAAAATAACTAATTCAGGGGCAGCAACCCAACAACGGGTTGTCCGATTTGTCTGAAAATTTCAGGGCAGATAGATCTTGACCTGATAAACAGTTTTACCCCATGTCAGATTTGCTCTAGATGCTTTGGTTTTTGAGTTATAAGCCAAAAACTGCATTTTACCCCTATGTTCTATTTTTAGCCATGGCGGCCATCTTGGTTGGTTGGCCGGGTCACCGGACACAATTTTTAAACTAGATACCCCAATGATGATTGTAACCAAGTTTGGTTGAAATTAGCCCAGTAGTTTCAGAGGAGAAGATTTTTGTAAAAGTTAACGATGGACGACGGACGACGAGTGATGAGAAAAGCTCACTTGGCCCTTTGGGCCAGGTGAGCTAAAAAAGAATTATGCTACTATACACAAGTAAGGAATAATTATATAATGTGGTATAGGGTAGCACTTACAATAATATTGTGTGTGGCATCTTGAATTTTTACTACCAGTCTCTGAACTGCTGCTGTTTTTGTTTTGATGACACACAAAGGATACTGTATACCAAGTAGGTACTTACAGTACAAACAAGATTTACATGATTACATTTCTGTCTGTCAGGTTGAGACTATGAAGATGATGCCTGTCAGATGGACTTTGGTTGTGGCAAACTAAAAGTTAGAAAAAGGAAACAAAACATCAGCAATTTTTCCATTTGTAAAGGGCAAATCTCTAGAACTGTTCAAATGACTCCACCAAAATTCAAACTTGATCTGTGTTTTGTGGTAATGAGCATTGTGCATATAACTTTATGTACATACTGACATGGGTAAAACTTAATGTCAACTCTGTTACAGTGGGGGGCATAAAAATAAAGTGAGATATATATATTAAAAGAGATGCCACCAACTTGATCTATGTTTTGTGGTTAAAAGCAGTGTGTGTAAGTTTCATAATATTTGGTGAGGCAAACCTAAATTGAGAGAACAGAAACAATTTTCCCCCTATTTTTATGTGTATAAAGGGTCATATGAACTGTTAAAGTGACACCATCCAATTTCAAACTTGACCTGTGTTTTGTGGTAAATTAATAAGCATTGTGTACAAGTTTTATAACACTTGGTTAAAGGAAACTAAAGTTAGAGAACAGAACCTGTTTTGGGATGAATGCAACAGACAAGGGTAACACTTCATATTCCCTTAGCCTAGCGGCAGGGGGATAAAAACATGAAAAAGTTGTCTTTGCATGCCTGGAATACTGGACAAGAAGACATGTTATCACACATAACTCCACTCATACTTTGTTGCATATGTTTATTGGTTTTGTATTATAAAACAATTACACTCAAGTAATGATGACATTATGTTAACAAAGTTCTATCCTATATTTATGGTTTATCTCTCATTTGTTCAATAGTTATAATGTCAGTTTTGCTACATAAGATAAACTCCAGCTCTAATTTTACATAAATGAAATGAAATATGGCCCCATTGTGATGAAATGCGACGGCTCCAACGTAATTAGGTCAGACTGTTGGTGAACACAAGGTGGTTGTTGTAAGAAAATAAATGATATTTGTTACAAGAAAGTTAAATTGTAGTTACCTAAAACAAAACTAACATCTTTCTCAGAGCAGTTATACCCTATAGCTTTGGCAAAATGTCTCAGTCTACAGAACTTTTGCCTGCAGTTGCATATCCAGGGGGTAGTTTGGGGTTTGACATTCAATGCATTTGAATGGGGCGATATGGTAGGAACACCCCAACCCCCCTTATATCATGGATTGGGAACCCTCCTTTTTTAAAATGGCTGGATCAGCTTCTGACCTGGGCCACTAACTTTTCTGGCTAACAGACAGCAAATTCAGCTGCCAAATTAAACCCAGCAGCATTTGTATAAGCTTTGTAAAACACAGATTCATAAGACAGAAATTACATAAATGATTTTTTATCTGATTATTATCTACATAAAATACATAAAGAGCACCATTTAAATAAGTAATTTAAGACCTAAAAAACAGTACCATCCATTAGCTGCTAAAACAGGGCTGATTAATCTCTTATCAGAAATTAAAACCATTTTATACAATAATAAAATACATTAACATAGATAAATATACTTAAAACAAGACAAGCTTTTTACATGAATATAAAACAAGACTGAAATCCTATGTTTTACTATTTCTACACCTCCTATTTTGATCTAAATACTCTAAAGCAAGTCTTGCTATGTTGGGTGTGTAGCATGGTTTTAGTTAAATTCTAACATAATAACTTGACTCAAAACCTGTAAGAAATTTGAAGTATATTTTAGTTTGTAATATACAGCGCTTTATGTCTAAGAAGGAATACAATGAGTTATAAGTACAAACGAACAGATTTACAGATAAGAAGTTTTGTAAAAGGAAAGAATGAAGTAGAACAAAGATGTAAAACCACTGTACATTTATATATACATCGTGCTGAGTAATGACAAAGAACACATTCTGTGGTATATACATCATGTTAAAAAACAACATTTCTCTACGTTGCTATCTCTTCAACTCTGGCTCGTTTTGCAGACTGCTTCTTCTTTGCTGTCGTTGAATCATTTTCTTTATTGGCTGACGATGACGTTGATTTGTGATGCTGAACGTACCTGGTTACCGTGGAAACACCATCTACAAACCGGGTCTTGTATAAAACGTTGGCGTTATTAAACATACCATCCTTCAATGAGACGACGATGAACTGAAAATAAAATATCAAAGGTAGGTAAAGTCATTACGTTATATCTCGTGACGTAGATGGCGCTGTGGTCGATGTGAATCGTTCCACCGTAGATACACCATCAATAAACCGTGTCTTGTATAAGACGTTGGCATTTTGAAACATCCCGTCTTTCAAAGACACCACAATAAACTGAAAATAAAATTACAATTTGTTTACAAATCTTTCAAATAGAAAATTTCTAGCATGCTTTAAACTTACTTCTAAGCTACTTCTTGTCCTTGCCAGAAATATTTCTTACCAGTTCTTTTAAATATATTATTTTAAACTTAATATGAGGGAAGCAAACAACATCATGCAATAAACATTTCATTGTATAGCAAAAGTTTGAAGACTAAGTTAAATCTCAAAAGTTAAAACCATATCAGCATTGACTCCAATTCTAAAATAACTGACAATTCAAGTCAAACATAAAACAAAATTGGTTTTGCTTTTATCCAATTTTCCACCCTGTAGAAACCTTGCTATACAATTAATGAAAAAAAATTTAATTATATGAGGTACCAGTTTTCATGTTGTAAACAAAAGTATAATCAGTTCTAATCTACTATCAAGAAGACGATTTTCTTTTTGTCAAGAACACATCATCCAGAGCAAAAAAAATCCCAATCTTCAATATCATGAGGATCAAACTCTTAACAGTAAATGTCAAAACCATCAAAATTTGACCTTTATTTTTATCATTCATGGCATCCGTTCACATCTTAAAAGATTTAGTCATGTGATTCTCTAATTATCTTGAAATAATCCAACCTAGATGATTTATCTCCCTTTGACTGAAGACATATGGACCATAATTTGCTATTGGGCTCGTTTCCTATAACGATAGAAAAGTGATAAAAATGTGTATTTCTGTAAGAAAAGTTGTAACTACATCTAAAGATGCCTTTATTTTTATCAACATACAAGTGTATGCTACTCTTCCCTAGAAAAAAAATTGAAATTAACAAATTTCAAAGATTATACGACCGTATTTTTGTGTCGTTTCTCGCGTTACTTTTCGCTTCCGAAGTGCATAACGCTGACTGATTTATAGATAATCATCACCGGCAAATTTGTAACTTTTGCTTTCAAATAATAAAGAACATTGACCAATAAGAATAGTTAGAAGAAAATGCCGAGAACTATAAGTATTTCTGTAGCAGGTGTAAGAACACTGGCGTTACTTTCATTTCCGATTTCGTAACGCAAATTTTAGATGATGTAATCTGCTTTGTTGTAACAGAATTCTTTATATCAATATGCAAATATGAACTCTCGCGAGATGTTCAAACAGGTAAATCAGAGATGATTTACATTCTAGTTTTCTTCTTCGTAATAATTAAGTTAGAAAATGACGTTATCGTTATGCGTTACATTTCACACGAAACAGAAGTCCAGTTATTTCCTTTTTTTTATTAAAATTGTTTTTGTCGTTAAGTTCTAATCATTTCCGGTCATACGTGAAACATGTGACTAACATGTGATCACGCCCTTACTGCCGGATATACGAAATACTAGGTCTTAACATTGTTTTTGTTTCCAACGGGATGTTAGCAAACATAATCTGTAGACTTGTTTCGTCTTGTTACAAAAATGAAAATACAATTTTCAAAGAGATTGCGCCGGGGGTCTATTATTTTTCCTATGTGCATAATGTTACATAAGATCTTGTGTGAAAATAAATGCCCAATGACTTGACAAAATCGATTTCAGATTTGACGATGTTTATAACACACTTCGTTTCAAAATAACGATGTAAAGGGTCCTTGGAAAATTCAATCGAAATTACGTCTCTTATCATTGTGCCGATGCTCGTTGGATTGATTTTGCTTCAGCAGTAAATATTACTGGATATTTTAGGTGAATTAAGATAATTTAATAAAAAATACATGTTAATATACCGTTACACTTGGAATGTACAAATTTGGTATCTTTGTCACAATTTTTAATTATTTTTTTTTATTCATGTTCTGTAAACACTTTTCAGAAATGCAATAAACTTGTCAAAGGAGAAGTAAACTTTTACCATGCATGACTTGAAAGGAAGTAATTTATTGATTTTAGCCCACTAAAGTAGGTTAAAATGTGGAAACCATGTAGATGGTGTACAGGTCACAAATATCACATGTTGCCTATTTTAAAGATTTTAATTCCAAGTTCAAAGTTTTTTTCTTTACTGGATTTAAAGAATTTTACATTGCCAATGATTTGGAATAAATTGTATATAACTGGAATTTCAAAACCAAATATAAATACATTTTTTTGGCTAAAACATCAAGATACAACGGTTATGGTATCCTGTATCAATGAAGAAAATATGGAAATTTCTGAATAAATTGTACTAATTGTTTTCAAAACAAGCACATATTTAGGAGTTTTATCATACTGTTACATTTAAGATGGATTTTAAGAAAAAGTATACTGTTCAGATTATTTTAAGCAGATTTTGCAATAAAATAAAACTAAAAAAATGCTTTCGGTTTCTTATGGTTTCCTGTCGCGTTTAAAAAAAACTTTAATCTAACATCGAAAATAGATTTTAAATATAAACATGAAGCAAGTAACACTAGTAATGGTGTTCATTTATGTCTTTTGAAATATGTTGTGCAAAATAAAGAAAATAAAGATTGGTTTCCTGTTTGGTTTCCTGTCACGTAGACGGGAATCAAAATGTATTAATTTTTTCTTGAAAAACTCAATTGTTCCATTAATACTATTCTTACACCAACACAACCCACAGAATAAAAGTTAAAGTTTTAGAACTTATAAAAAAGGATACAAAAAGAAACCAAAGACCGAATAACAAATTATGGTCCATATGCATTCTAATGATTGAAGTAGTAGAATTCTTATTGGATTATAGATCTTATGTATGAAACAAATTTGACATAAAATCATGAAAACTGATACATATCGAAATGTGTAAATTGTTATCATACAGTGCAGTGCTATTATAAGGTGGTTGACAAAGGGTAAAAAATGCTTTATTTGATACAAAAGTTGGCTGAACACATAATGTATGAAACAGGTGTTACCATATAGCATGTAACAACTATAAATCTTCTGTAATATTTTGTTTTAATAAGGATAAATAATCATTAAATATACATATTTTGGGAAAACTTCTTCAGACATGCTAAAACAATTAATATGTTGAAAGTATGGTATTTATTATTTTTTTCAAACAGTATGAATTCGGTTTTTTAACAACCCTCTAGTCCCTGTTGTCATTTTTTTCTACACCATAAATTAGCACTGAACATATATATTCATTATTAGTAGGACACTTCCAAACATCTGCATTGCTAATAAAACTGAAAAAACAACAACAAAAGTAGTCAATAATTACCTGTGAATGTTTAAAATGAGATTTAATCATCTGTCCAATGTTCTGTGTGTGTGATATGTCCAAAGCAGCATCAACCTCATCCAGGATATATAATGGTGCTGGCTTAAATAACAACATGGCTAAAATCAGGGACAAGGCTATCAGTGATCTAGAAAGAGAATTAACAGGATATATAATGGTGCTGGCTTGAATAACAACATGGCTAAAATCAGGGACAAGGCTATCAGTGATCTAGAAAGAGAATGGACAAGATATATAATGGTGCTGGCTTGAATAACAACATGGCTAAAATCAGGGACAAGGCTATCAGTGATCTAGAAAGAGAATTAACAGGATATATAATGGTGCTGGCTTAAATAACAACATGGCTAAAATCAGGGACAAGGCTATCAGTGACCTAGAAAGAGAATTAACAGGTTATATAATGGTGCTGGCTTGAATAACAACATGGCTAAAATCAGGGACAAGGATGTCAGTGATCTAGAAAGAGAATTAACAGGATATATAATGGTGCTGGCTTGAATAACAACATGGCTAAAATCAGGGACAAGGCTATCAGTGATCTAGAAAGAGAATTAACAGGATATATAATGGTGCTGGCTTGAATAACAACATGGCTAAAATCAGGGACAAGGCTATCAGTGACCTAGAAAGAGAATGGACAAGAGATATAATGGTGCTGGCTTGAATAACAACATGGCTAAAATCAGGGACAAGGCTATCAGTGACCTAGAAAGAGAATGGACAAGATATATAATGGTGCTGGCTTGAATAACAACATGGCTAAAATCAGGGACAAGGCTATTAGTGATCTAGAAAGAGAATGGACAAGATATATAATGGTGCTGGCTTGAATAACAACATGGCTAAAATCAGGGACAAGGCTATCAGTGACCTAGAAAGAGAATTAACAGGATATATAATGGTGCTGGCCTAAATAACAACATGGCTAAAATCAGGGACAAGGCTATCAGTGACCTAGAAAGAGAATTAACAGGATATATAATGGTGCTGGCTTAAATAACAACATGGCTAAAATCAGGGACAAGGCTATCAGTGATCTAGAAAGAGAATTAACAGGATATATAATGGTGCTGGTTTGAATAACAACATGGCTAAAATCAGGGACAAGGCTATCAGTGATCTAAAAAGAGAATTAACAGGATATATAATGGTGCTGGATTAAATAACAACATGGCTAAAATTAGGGACAAGGCTATCAGTGATCTAGAAAGAGAATTAACAGGATATATAATGGTGCTGGCTTGAATAACAACATGGCTAAAATCAGGGACAAGGCTATCAGTGATCTAAAAAGAGAATTAACAGGATATATAATGGTGCTGGCTTAAATAACAACATGGCTAAAATCAGGGACAAGGCTATCAGTGATCTAGAAAGAGAATTAACAGGATATATAATGGTGCTGGCTTAAATAACAACATGGCTAAAATCAGGGACAAGGCTATCAGTGATCTAGAAAGAGAATTAACAGGATATATAATGGTGCTGGCTTGAATAACAACATGGCTAAAATCAGGGACAAGGCTATCAGTGATCTAAAAAAAGAATTAACAGGATATATAATGGTGCTGGCTTAAATAACAACATGGCTAAAATCAGGGACAAGGCTATCAGTGATCTAGAAAGAGAATTAACAGGATATATAATGGTGCTGGCTTGAATAACAACATGGCTAAAATCAGGGACAAGGCTATCAGTGATCTAGAAAGAAAATGGACAAGATATATAATAGTGCTGGCTTGAATAACAACATGGCTAAAATCAGGGACAAGGCTATCAGTGATCTAGAAAGAGAATTAACAGGTTATATAATGGTGCTGGCTTGAATAACAACATGTCTAAAATCAGGGACAAGGCTATCAGTGATCTAGAAAGAGAAATAACAGGATATATAATGGTGCTGGCTTAAATAACAACATGGCTAAAATCAGGGACAAGGCTATCAGTGATCTAGAAAGAGAATTAACAGGTTATATAATGGTGCTGGCTTGAATAACAACATGGCTAAAATCAGGGACAAGGCTATCAGTGATCTAGAAAGAGAATTAACAGGTTATATAATGGTGCTGGCTTAAATAACAACATGGCTAAAATCAGGGACAAGGCTATCAGTGATCTAGAAAGAGAATTAACAGGATATATAATGGTGCTGGCTTGAATAACAACATGGCTAAAATCAGGGACAAGGCTATCAGTGATCTAAAAAGAGAATTAACAGGATATATAATGGTGCTGGCTTAAATAACAACATGGCTAAAATCAGGGACAAGGCTATCAGTGACCTAGAAAGAGAATTAACAGGTTATATAATGACGCTGGCTTGAATAACAACATGGCTAAAATCATGTATTTAAAATAACCTACTGTTCTTGTATTTTAAATCAACATGTGTTTGCTTTTAACACTTTAACAAATGATATACAATAGTTTATTGAAGGCAAGATAATTATCTTTTCCTACATCGTTTATAATTAGCTGAATTAAAAAGGCACAATTTTACCAAATCCATTTTCACCTTTAAAGGAAACTTCAAGGGGAAATAACTTACCACTCAATTCACTGAGAGATTCCTTCCATGCATCATTGAATCAAACTTTGACCTCCAACCCATATGATAAAGATTGACCTTCAAGGGGAGATAACTTACCACTCAATTCACTGAGAGATTCCTTCCATGCATCATTGAATCAAAATTTGACCTCCAACCCATATGATAAAGATTGACCTTCAAGGGGAGATAACTCACCACAATTCACTGAGAGATTCTTTCCACACATCACCAAATCCAACTTTGACCTCCAACCCATGATAAAGATTGACCTTCAAGGGGAGATAACTTACCACTCAATTCACTGAGAGATTCCTTCCATGCATCATTGAATCAAACTTTGACCTCCAACCCATGATGAAGATTGACCTTCAAGGGGAGATAATTTACCTCTGTCCTCCACTCAATTCACCAAGAGATTCCTTCCATGCATTATTGAATCTATCTTTGACCTCCAACCCATATGATAAAGATTGATCTTCAAGGGGAGAAAACTTACCTCTGTCCACCACTCAATTCACTGAGAGATTCCTTCCACACATCGCCAAATCCAACTTTGACCTCCAACCCATCTAATACTGATTGACCATCAGGGGGAGATAACTTGGCTCTAGCACCAGGCAGCAATGTAGAGAAAATTGAACTAAAGTCCTGTAAAATATAAGCGTGTACATACATTACTTTCTGATATCTGGCTGTATTAACTTGTTCCAAAGCCTTCTTAAAAGCCTTATTATTTTTCAGATATCTAAGAACTTAATAAACTAGTTCCAAAGCTTTCTCGATGACATTCCTTTTTTTTCCCTGATATTTGAACGTATAAACTTGTTTCCAAGGCTTCTTCAAAAGCTCGATTTTTTTAATGATGTCAGACCATAATAACTTGTTTCTTAAACTTCATCAAAGCCTCAATTTTTTCAATATCTGACCTGATCAACTTGTTTCCTAAACTTTTTCAAAGCATCATTATTTTTCTGATTTCTAGCATTATTAACTTGTTTCCCAACCTTTTTTCAAAACCCCATAATTTTTCTGACCTTATTCACTTGCTCCCAAGCCTTCTTCAAAGCCTCATTCTTTTTCTGATCAAGTTCTGCAATAACAGCAGCTATTTTAGCTTTATCATTCAGTACAATCTTTCTTTTCTTCATTAAATCTGCATACTGGAAAAGAACATTCAATTCAGGTAATAAATTAAAATTCCAAAGAAATCCACTCACGTGTGAGAATAGCAGATTAATATTGGAATTAACAAGAATGTGCCCCAAGTACAGTGGACAGTGAAAATGGGATATAATTTCTAATTTGGCATTAAAATTAGAAAGTTCATATCATAGGGAACATGTTTACTAAGTTTCAGGTTGATTGGACTTTTAACTTCATCAAAAACTTTAACCTGGGATAGACGGACAGAAGAACGCTCAGACCAGAAAACAAAATGCCTATAAATGGGGCATAAAAACTGTAAATGAAGTCACTTCTATTATTAAAATAAGTTGTTGAACACTATTGCCTAAATCAGTTAAACTAATAGAAACAACTGCCATCTTGGTTATTAGATCATGTATATTGGTAGTCTATTTCACAATTTTTTTCCCACATTTTGACGAGAGATTTATCTAAATTTTCCTATCCCTTTATACCCTTATTTGTTCTTCTAAAAATTCATATTTCTTTAATGTTTACATAGCTCTCATGTTGACACTTTTAGACAATTTCTCCTTTGTATCTATATACATATAATACTATATACCTGTTCCTCAGCCTTGCCTTACATGTTCATAGCTCTCATGTTAACACTTTTAGACAATTTCTCCTTTGTATCTATATACATATAATACTATATACCTGTTCCTCAGCCTTGCCTAACATGTTCAAAGCTCTCATGTTAACACTTTCAGACAATTTCTCCTTAGTATCTATATACATATAATACTATATACCTGTTCCTCAGCCTTGCCTGACATGTTCATAGCTCTCATGTTAACACTTTTAAACAATTTCTTCTTTATATCTATATACATATAATACTATATACCTGTTCCTCAGCCTTGCCTAACATGTTCATAGCTCTCATGTTAACACTTTTAGACAATTTATCCTTAGTATCTGTAAGTTTCTGGATTCTCCTCTCTGCCTCCTTGGGATCATTTGCTTTAAAATCATAAGCTGTGTTTTGTTGTCCAAAGTATTTTTTCTCATCAGCTATCCAATCATAGTTTTGTAATAAACTATCCACCTGTCAAAAAACAAAGTTATTTTGTAATAAACTATCCACCTGTCAAAAAACAAAGTTATTTTGTAATAAACTATCCACCTGTCAAAAAACAAAGTTATTTTGTAATAAACTATCCACCTGTCAAAAAACAAAGTTATTTTGTAATAAACTATCCACCTGTCAAAAAATAGAGTTATTTTGTAATAAACTATCCACCTGTCAAAAAACAAAGTTATTTTGTAATGAACTATCCACCTGTCAAAAAATAGAGTTATGTTGTAATAAACTATCCACCTGTCAAAAAACAAAGTTATTTTGTAATAAACTATCCACCTGTCAAAAAACAAAGTTATTTTGTAATAAACTATCCACCTGTCAAAAAATAGAGTTATTTTGTAATAAACTATCCACCTCTCAAAAAATAGAGTTATTTTGGATTTCTATCAAAGTTATGTGCACTCATTATTTCT